>MU227088.1:1993220-2019629 GCA_018584345.1 Thuja plicata | reverse complement strand
CAAAGTAAAATAAAACTAAACATAATATAATTTAAACTGTAATCCAATTAAAAGAACAAATTTCAAACATTAAACATAATATACGTATTGAACATTAAATATTAAACTAGTTCTAAGAGAGAGAGTTTATTGGATGTACCTGTAGTAGGAAAAATGGCAGCAGGGAGGTCGGTGGTAGCTCTCAAAAACTATAAACATTAAACACAATAAATAATTTTAAACATTAAACTAATTAAAAACAATAATAAAAAATATTTTTAATAAAAAAATAATAAAAAAACAAATAAAAAACAATAATACGTACCTGTAATAGGAAAAATGGCAGCAAGGGGGTCGGTGGTAGCTCTCAAAAATGGGTACCCATTCAGATAAAAACGTGATCCCATTTTGCAAATTGTAAAAATGATTTGCAAAACCGTTTAAAACAAATTTTAAATACTTTTACAAAACGGGCACCCGTTTTTTAAAAAATGGGCACCCGTTTCTTAAAAATGGGTGCCCGTTTTGCTACGGGTACCCGAACCAAAACGGGTGCCCATTTTTTAAAACAGGCACCCATTTTATATTCACGGCTCAGGCACCCGAACCATAATGGGCACCCATTTTTTTAAAAATGGGTGCCCGTTTCTGTTTGCCAATTTTTTTTGGCCGCGGACTTCCGCGAAATTGGCACTCAACTTTGTGCTTTCACCTGGGAGTAGATTCAATACTCCCACTCTAGAGGATATGAACCTCATCAACATCTTGGTGACCATGGTGTTTTCTGGTGAGTAGACACGGGTGTGTTTATGAGATGTTATTAATTAATCACCTAAATATTATAAAAGTAAATAAATTTTAATTTATAGAACAATTTAAAGTGATATATAAATAATATGAATTGCAGGGTTCAATAGGTGGTGCGAGTACACCACGTAGTATTCAGTCGACTCCACATGCACGAGTAGTTTCACCACCGGAGGTAAATATTTGTAAATATTGTCAAAAATATAATAATGCATTGGTTTCAAAATATCTTTTGTTAATATGTATATTTATTTGGCATTTTATAGGGATTATTAGGGGTTCAAATGTCCCAACTTGGTGATATCACACTTTTGGCCATTGACTTTGGCCTAGAAAGCTTTCTGGTTCATATTTTGCGCATCTCTTATTTATAATTTTAATTAAACCCATATGAATCATTTGGATTTAGATTTTTTGACTTAGATTGAATATTATACACTTGTTTCTCATATGTTAATTTTTTTTATGTTAGGTTACCCCACCTTGCTCAAGGATATCTTGTGTGAAAAAGCCATCTTATAGCACACCGAGATAGAAAAGATATCCTCCCAAACACACAAATGAAAAAAGGTAATTTAGTATAATTTAAATTTATTTTCTTAAATGTATTATGATGAAACATGTGCATGTATAAATTGATGAATGCACCTAATTTATTTGTTGTATATATAGAAATAAACATGGTTTACAAAATTAATGAATGCACCTGATGTCACTGAGGTTCAGGAGAGGGAAGAGGTGATATTTTCATATTCACTTTCGATTGCATTCTTGTTTATTCGAAACCTTTAAATCCTTCTTTGACTATAACAAATGTTATCATTTTTTATACATGAAATGGTAATAGCTCTTAAGATGTGAGGAAGCCTCCTAAGAGTACATGAGAACCATTTGAGGCTCTAGTATGCATTTTTGTACATATGTTAAACATATGTGTTTAGATATAAGTACATGCATTTTTATTTTTTTAGTGTTTTTCAACAACGTTGGGTTATTAACTTGTATTAATTGTCTTTTACCTATTACAACCCCTAAAAAAATTCCCACAAATGCTCTACCATTCCATTTTGTTAGAAGTCCTGCTCGTTGAAGATGTGGTCCAACACAACGGAGGGAAGAGGTATGTTTGTCTTCTTAGTTGAAACCCTCTTTTCAACTCATTTTGTATTGCTTTATTGTTTTTTTGAGAGCCCTACTTCCTTCATGTATGACTATGACATCTTTTATCACTTACCATATAGGAAATGATTATAAATGATTCATTAGTGATTGTGCCTCCTACGTGCATAGGAGATCCATTTAAGGCTCTGGTATGCATATGTATTTTATTCCATGCATTTTTAGTTATTTAGTATTTTTTGACATATATGTTAATAAATTGTGGGTGATTACAAGAATTTGACTCCCGTTTTTGGGCAAAAAGTGGAAGTGGTTTCCCTCTTTTTCAACTTTGTTTTCAATTGATGTACAAATTTGAGGCACTTAGAGATTGAATCTCTAAAAACTTTAGTAAAATAAAATGTATTTCTTGGAGTCTACTTTTAAAATATGTAATTTATTTCAATACCCACATGGTATAAATTATTTTTTTGTAGGCATGTTTAAAAACCATGTTTTCAAAATGCATGTTTCAGGACCATACCACACGTGTACGACCACCATATGTTGACGTAAATAAATAATTTTTTTTGAATCCTTCTAGGGAAAGATACCTAAGACATCAAAGATTGATGAGCATGTTTTTATTTTTATT
Organism: Thuja plicata; assembly: GCA_018584345.1. Classification (NCBI taxonomy): domain Eukaryota; kingdom Viridiplantae; phylum Streptophyta; class Pinopsida; order Cupressales; family Cupressaceae; genus Thuja; species Thuja plicata. The sequence goes on along the minus strand of MU227088.1, from coordinate 2,017,090 downwards.
TTTTCTTTATTGCATTTTTTATATTAATTTTTAATTGACTATAAAGTATATTTTGAAACCTCTGGTGTATGACCACCAAATTTGATAAAAATTTCACTCTTTTTCAAAATTCTTTTTTAATCTTCAATAAAATTCTATGTAGATTGATGTCATATAATTTATTTTCAAAAAAATATAAAAAAAATAAAATTATTGAAGTTTTACTGAACCTCACTATTTTAAGTTTAGGTACCATTTTTTATTAATAAATATTTCAAAAATAGTAAAATTGATCATATCAAGTTATGAAATTTATATTTTTGAAATCTAGATAGTAAGAACTCTATTGAGTTTTCATTTCGTCAAAAAATTTGATGAGGAAGGCCCTCAAAAAATTAAGGCAAGGCAGAAATATGGTATTCTAGTGTCAGTCATTATTTTGGAGGTCCAACCATAGGCTTGGTCCCACCAAGCCTGTCTCAAACCAAAATCCAATGAAAAGGGTGGCTTGTAAGTTCAACTTTTAAAAAATGGGCACACTTTTAAAAACACGTACCTATTTCTTAAATATAATAAATCGACATGTAAAAATAAGTTGGTAGGCATAATTTAAAAAAACTGTTAGAAAAGGGCACCTGTTTTGAAAAAAATGGGCACCCATTTTGAACAAAACAAACACCCTTTTTTTGAATTTTTTTAATCAGGCATCCAAACCTATAGTGGGTGTCCATTTCTAACGACATTTTCAAGTTCACTAGACTTCCGCCGATTTGGGACCCAACTTCTTGCACTTACCCTTGTATTAATTTTTTTTACCATGTATAGCCCGCTTCATGACTTCCCACAGATGCTCAAACTTTCCCAAGTGCAGAAGAAAAAGATGAGGTAATCAACATTTCAAATCCAAACAATTTACAGTCCAGTCTTTAATTTTTTGATGTTATTTTTAGAAAATATATCTGATTCAACATTTGAATTTTTCTTGTGCAGCCACCTATAGAGCCACATACTACTTCAAAGAGGCTCAATTTTGATAATCCACCACAGTCATAGATATCGATAGAGACATATAGTTCTCTTTATGGTCATTGAAGGACCAATTTATGTATATAATCGATATTTATATTGTATATATCGACCTTGACATAGCACATGCCACATTTTTGTAACTCTATTATTGACTTCGCATTTATGCCATTTTTGTATATGTACATGATTACTGTACATTTTGATATACATATGAAAGTTTATATTCGATCCAATTTGTTCATTATGTTCATATATTTGTACTTAAAAACATAGTTATTTGCAATTGAAATGTGATCAAACTTGTTCTTTGTGTGTATGTCTTGATACTTTGAAATATACATATTTACAATTTAAATCTAATCCAGCTTGTTCATTGTGTGTATGTCTTGATACTTTAAAACGTACATATTTAGAATTTAAATATGATCTAATTGTTTCATTACATGCAACTCATATGTCATATACTTTTAAATAATTATTTAATATAATAGAATTCAAGCATGTTTATTATTGGAGTCGTATTGTTGGAACGCGCATTGGGAATGATCAATCTGATATATATACCTCTTTGGACACCTTTTCACATGTTTCAACCCATAAAAATTATCAATTTTGCTGATTGGAACCTTTCACAGGCTATTGGATTAAATGTTTTGGTTTGGGAGAGTGTTTAGAGGGTAGGTGCTTTGTTAAAACATGCCTAATTGGCCCATAAATACATGAAATCATCAAATTTTGAGAAATTTGTTCCAAAACATGACATGTCAAGTTGGACATATGTTACATGTCTCCTAAGTTGTTATCTAAAAAGGTCATTTTTTATATAAGAGGTGAATGTGTCAAGAGTTATGAACCAAAAACTTATTTTTAAGGGCTACTAGGAATAAACCCTCGTTGTGAAGGTAGCCCATATCGCATTTTGTTCATCGTGGGCATGAATCAATAGCTCGATCACATCTTATTAGATGGGTTTACCATAGGAATGGTCCTACTTTACCTCTTGGCACGTTGGAATGCTTAGAAATATACCCTACCGACGATGTCCCTTGTGTACCCTAAGCACAAAAAACCATCAAAATTTGGTAGTTCTTAAAAATTGTGGAACCTACGCATGATCCATCTAAACCTATAGGGTCATTTTAGGCCCCCCTATAATAAATTGTCTCAGTTTTTCAAAACTCAGAGTCATTTTTGCAGGGCAACAACTTTTATGTTCGTGCAAAAAGTGTCAGATGCACTTAGTGAAAAGTTGCCAAGTAGCTCATATCTCAATTTTTTTGTCATGCATGTGAACTGAAACATTAATTGTGTTAGGATTAACTAATACTAAGAGGGGGTAGAATCAATATTACAGTACTTTAATTTCAAACTTAACCATGCAATTACTGAAATAATAATAACATACACATAAAGTAAACAATTCATAACACCATGATTTATTCACGAGGAAACCTCTGTGGGGATGATACCCACAAAATATGCACTAAAAAGTATAGTGTTCCTATTAGAAGACCTAGCCCTATTAGGAGCTAAATATTACATTTAGTACATATCACTGTTAAAGGATAGAAACCTTGTTAGGGGTATACAAGGATCTCATTGCTCTTACAAAGAAAAACTTTCTATTACAAAGATTTGTCAATATGAACTATTACAAGCATCTGCTATGCTTAAGTAGTCCAATTTCAAGCTTGCAACATATGGTATCTAATTCTGACATCACAATGCATCTACACATCCCACACACATCTTCGCAACATAAAACAACTTTACTTATATACTCGATCTCAAAACATTCTTCCAGTCGGCTCACAAATACATCACAAAACATCTCCAACACTTAACCAAATAGAAAATACATAGTTTGTGATCATACATAAACAAAAATATGTTAGGACCCAATCCAAATCAAAATTAGCACTTCTGGATTCCAAAAAATACTCCCTTCATCATTGTGACCAATCATCTTCCATGTATCATTGTTGCACTCTCTTTGCATAACTTCAAAGGGTTGTAACTCTGTTCAGTCAACTCCAAAATGAAAGAGACCTAAAATGAAGGTCTATCACATCCCATAGTATAGTCCTCTAAGCTTGCATGGCTTAGTTTGATGCATACTATGTTTTCTAATCAAAATTGTGTAACTGTACCCTGTCAACTTCTTCCTGGACTTAGTCATTTTTACAAAATTGAATATCCAAAACTAGATTTTACTTCAAGCAACCATGCTAATGAGTAGTGTTTCCATAAATGAAAACCTCTGTGATATGCTGATCAGGCCACTTTCCAACAATATCCCCCTTTGGAATTGATGGAAACACTCAATGAAAAATGACTAAGTGGTCAATACCAAACTACTGACTGTATATTTTGCATACTTATTACTCCCTCTTTGACATCAATGACAAAGGTATACTCAAAATTTAATCTATATACACATCAAAATTTTAGAACTATACATCAAAAACTTATACCATGTGAACTACATCTTGGAAAGAGGTTTCCAAGATCTTTGCCTCTACTATCCAGGTCTTCACCAAGATCTGACCAACATGAATCAAACCATTGAGAGAAAAAGATGAAATCTTAGCGGCCTCTAGTTCGGTAGGAATGTCCTTAGTAAAAGCCTTCTTTTTTGCCTCCATATCTGAAAGGTGTTTCTCTAGAATTGATAGTTTTGGAGTGATTAGACTCTTAAACACACAAAATCTTCCCAACACTCTCCCTTTCTCAGTCTCCAGCACATTGACTTTTTCCAACAGCTTGGACACTTCTTTATCCATCTCAGCAACAGTTTGTGAGGAGGATCCACAACTCTTTACCATTTCATCTAGTGCCCTTTTTTTATTAGCAATGATTTCATCTATACTCTTCAAGTGCACAAGAGGATTTATATAGTAGTTGTATAACTTCCTTCCATGAATTATGACATAATTTTCTTCAGCAATAATGGTATCCAGTATACTCAAATTGCAATTGATTAAATTGCATACCTCTTCCACCTTCTTCCCCATATAATATTTTCCATCTCCAACTGTTGCAGCCTTCTCTAAAGAGTCAACGTGAACATCAAAGTTATCAAGGAATTTGTTCAAGTTAGGCATTGTATCACTTTCCTGAAAAGTGAAGGGTAGGGGTAGAAGTTTATTGGTACTATCGACTACTCTTTCCATTACCTTTGAATTCTTCTCTATTCTCTATTCTGATCTCTCCTTAGCCTTAGAAAAGGCTATGTATGATAACTTCATCAATTCATCCTTATCCATACCATCAATATCAGTATTTTGAGGTTTATCACTACTTTCCAACAATAAAGCTGGAGAAATAGGAATAGATACATTTTTTGATTATTTTACTTCAACCTTAGTTTCTAATTCCTTCTTATCGACAAATGAAATTTCTTTCAATCTTCCTTAGTGGCTTCTTCCTTCCCTGTTTTAGTCAAAATGACTGCACTCTATTCACCGCTTCCATCTACCTTAGTAACAGTATCTACATTCCCTTTAAAAGGGTCACTTATATCCTACAAAGTGTCCAAAGACATAGACATAATAACAAAAAAGAAGTTGGGTTGCTTAAGTGTGCTGAAAAAATGACTACTATCATCTCCATCCTTAGATGAGTAAATGTTTATTTTTGCAATTTTAGAGGACTCTCCTCTTAGAATAGTTTTGGACTTAGTAGCCTTGGGCTTAGGACATGAAGGATTTTCTGGTTTAGTTTCCATTAGTACCTTATCAATAGCCTTGTTGGTTTCTTCAATGACTTCTTCATACTTTATCCTCATGATCTTTATTATTCTACCTTTCACTCTCAGTAGCGGCTTAATGTATTTCAGTATCCTCTCATGCTCATCAAATGAAACAACATGAAGTGTATTCTGATGTATCACTAGTCTTGCTTTCCCTAGCTTCGTCTAGGGTCTCCTAGGCCAATCTCCTGATGTACTAGGGTTCTTTCACTAACCCTAGACTCCTTAGGAACCTTATCATAAGATCCTAATTCTTTCAACTAGTGAACACTATCTTTTAGAACAAAACACTTCCAAACTTCCTCCTAGACCTTGAATGGTCTCTCTTGCATCTTTGGCCTAAAAGGCTCCAATTGATCCAAATTGATCAATGTTCAATCCACAAAGAGGATTAGGGTTTCCAAGATGTCCATAGGACCCTTTCCAACACCTACAAGCATACTTTGTATCAGAACCCTAATCAAGTTTAAAGAACCTACACAATTGCTTCTCAAATAGGGCTACAAGCAATTAGCCCTATTTAGTCACTTTTCGTGCAATAACATACAAAATGTCTTAACAAGTACCCAAAAAATTTTAGGATCTAGACACTCTTTACTAAGATACTAGATATTTTATAGGTCTAAAGCTTCCAAGTTGTCCGTACAGCTCTGCCTACAAACAACGCTAAAAATAAGGGTTTTGAGGGTTTCAAGACCAGTCTGACAAAAAATTCTTTCTTGTCACCAAAAAAACCTCACCAATTATTTCCACTCACCTTGGGATATCACAACACACCACACTACTCCTCTTCAAGCTTTGATAGAAGCTATGAATGCTTTCAATCCACCAAAATGGCTCTGCAACTAATGGTGATCCCTAGCCATGCCACACTGGCTCGCCTAGGGAATCACCTTGAAAATGGCTGCCATAACTTCCAGGGCCCCTCCTTCATTGTACAGAATCTACATGGATTCAACCACCACAATCCAAGATCCCGTGCAAGTTCCACGGTGGAAAATGGAGTTAAGACCCCATTTGCAGATGTTACACAAATCAAACTAGCGACTAGACTACACTTAAAAGATTTTGAACAAGAAACTAAAACTATTTAATCAACCAATCCAACACCAAAATAAGTCTTGAAACAACCTAAATTCTACTAAAAAAAGCTTACAGAAATGATTTCAATCCATTAAACCACCTGATCACCTCAAAAACTATAAACAACCACTGTAATTGCATTATACAGTCTGTACACAAAATTACTCCAACTTACCAACCCTTCACACATCTCAAGGATGGTCTTATATAGTTTACCCCCACACCAATTCATTGGTTTTAGACATTTATCTAACAAATTCGACCGAAAATGCATTCTTGTCATAAAAGTTGTCAATGATGTCAATGACAACATTGACATCTTTTTGCAACTTTTAGCTATGGTATCTAAACTTGGTCTAAACTTGTCCAAAGTTATCCAATCCATAAAATATGATTAAATAACATCAAATAGGACCTCCATTCCCTTGTTTGGCTCATTTTGTCACAAAATTCCAAAAACACACTATTGGACCTAAATGGACACAAAGGTCTCTAAAGACCTAATAAGACACATCCTCCTACTAACTCACTACACACTAAGACTCTTGGTCCCTTTATTCACCTAGTGGTGTAGCTAGAATGACTATAGGACAAAAATAAGAAGAAGAAAAACCTATGTTACATTATCAACTAGCCTACCTAGGTGCTCCTGCACCATACTGCCCGAAAAAGAAAAAAATATGTCACTCCTATGGACAATAGATCCTCTGAAATTCCCAAATTCTTGAAGTCTTCTTCTGAAATCAAGGAAGCCTCTAACTCTGGTCTATCCTTCTACTGAACCAAATGCTCCATGTAGACTTTGTGTCAAGTAGTCTTCTTAACTCAGGAGTTCAAAACTTTGTCAGCTACCATATGAAACTTTGGAGGTAAGGCAGCCACCTCCACATCATCACTAATCCCCTAAATGTTTGGATTGATCTCATCCATCTAACCTCTGAACTAGATTAAGTCTTGAACATCAAATACTGGAGATATGATCAAATCAGTTTGTAAATCCACTTTATAGGCATTAGCCCCATATTTTTCTAAGATTTTGTAAGGTCCCACCCTCTTCATCTGAATCTTGGTAGGGACACCCTTCTATAGCCTTTGTTTTTTTAAGTGGACCATGACATAATCACCCACTTCAAACTGAACATCCTTCCTTTTTTCATCAAATTTGGCTTTCAACTTATGTTGACTATCTTGGATCTGCTTCTTTACTTGGTCCTATACCTCTTTCATGGTAAGGGTGAATTCATATGCATGGCCACCTCTATACTCCATCCCACCAAGGTCTCTGAGCTCACAAACACTCCTAGGGTGCATGCCATAAACAACCTCAAATGGGCTCTTTCCTTTCATTCTATTCTTGATATCATTCTAAGCATATTCTAGTTGGGGAATGACCACATCCCAAGTCTGCCCATAATCCTTAGTTAGGAACCTCAATATGTTACCCAAAACCCTATTTACCGCCTCAGTTTGGCCATCAGTCTAAGGGTGGTAAGGTGAACCAAAAGATAGGTTAGTTTTTCCACAAGGTTCGCCAAAAATGGCTCATAAATTTTACATCCCTATCAGAGACTATACTCAAAGGGAGACCATGGATCCTCACAACCTCTTTGAAAAACAAATAAGAAAATCAGCTAGCATCATTAGTAGTTTTACATGGGATGAAATGCCCCATTTTACTAAATCTATCAATAACTACATAAATGCTATCATACCCATGTTTAGTCTTGGGTAAGCCCATAATAAAATCCATACTCACACACTCCCATGGTCTGTTAGGGACTAGTAGAGGCTGATACAGCCCTGCATTACTCATTCCTCCTTTGGGCGTCATGCAAACAACACACTGCTCCACATACGTAGTGACATCTTTCACCAACTTTGGTCAATGGTAGAACCTTTGGACTAGTTCCAAGGTCTTGTCCTTACCAAAATGACCACTTAGAGAACCGTTATGTTTCTCTTGGATGAGGTTCATCCTCATTGACCCTTTAGGTACACATAATTGATTTCCTTTGAACAACAATACATTCGGTAAAGTAAAATCAAAGAACTTGCTATGAAAATGATTCTCAAAATCAACACATACCTTATATGCTTCACCAAAATCCTCAACTAATTTGTATAGATCTCTGAAATGTTCAATCCCAATGCTATGCAAGAGGACTTCTTGTAATGTCAACAACCTCCTTCTTAAGGCATCTTCCACCTTATTTAGTTGACCCTTCTTGTGCTTTATAGTAAAAGTGAATGCGTGCAAGTACTGCATCCACTTCAAATGCCTATTGCTTATTTTTTCTTGAGTGTTGATGTAACTAAGAGCCTGATTGTCGGTAAATACTACAAACTCCTTAGGAAAAATATAGTGCCTCCATTTTCTCAAAGATTGGACTAAGGCATATAGTTCCAAATCATAAGAAGAATACTTATTCTTAGCCTCATTCAATTTCTCACTAAAGAAGGCAATTGGTCTTCCCTCTTGACTCAATAGACCCCCTACTACCATTCAACTAGCATCACACTCAATGGTAAACAATTCTCAAAGCTTGGCAATTGTAGGACTAGTTGAGTATCCACTTGTTTCTTCAACAACTCAAAAGCTTTCCCTGCCTCTACTGTCCATCTGAACTTAGTTTTGACCCCACCGTTTATAATATCCATCAAAGGTGCACATATCCCACTAAAATTCCTAATAGAATTCCTATAAAATTGGGAAAGGCCATGAAAACTCCTTACCACTATGGCTATGGTAGGTGGAGGCCAGTTTAGGATGGCAAAAACTTTGTTTTTGTCCATCTTCAAGAACCCCTTGGACACTACAAAGCTCAAGTAGACTAGTTCTTGTTTAAATAAATGACACTTTTCAAGGTTAATGGCCAATTTCTCTTCATGTAACCTTTTCAATACTGCCTCAACATGTCTGATATGCTCCTCTCTTGTCTCGCTAAATATTAGTATATCATCAAGATATACCACCACAAACTTCACTGTGAAGTCCTTGAGCACTTCATTCATGAGCCTCATGAATGTACTCAGAGCATTAGAGAGGTCAAATGGCATAACAAGCCATTCATATAACCCATCTGTGGTCTTCAATTTTGTTTTCCATTCATCACCTTCCTTCACCCTAATTTGGCGATAACCACTCTTCAAATCCAACTTTGTAAAGTACATTGCCCCTCGTAGGCAATCCATAAGATCTTCTATTCTAGGGATTGGGAATCTGTACCTTATTGTAATCCTATTTATAGCCCTTGATTTTGTTCATAATCTCCAGTTTCCCCCCTTCTTGGATGCTAAAAACAACTAGGACTGCACAAGGGCTAATACTCTTCTTGATCAAGCCTTGATCCAAGAGTTCCTGCACTTGTCTTGCTACCTCCAAGTTCTGATCTGGAGTCAACTTGTATGCTTCCTTGTTGGGCAAGGATGCCCTTGGCACAAAGTCTATTTGATGACTTATAACCCTCTTATGTGGTAGGGTTGCATTAGTGCCATCACTCGCTATGTCCTTTAACTTCTCAAGCAATTCTTGCACCTCCATTGGTAATGGCTCCTTCACTGATTGTTCCTCTTCATTAGGTCTTATAACAATAGCATAACCTTCCCCGTCATCATCCTTGATGTCATTTACAAACTCCTTACCACTGCATATCATAACACTAGGAGTTTTGGTCTGTGGTTCTTCATCCTCTAGCAAAGACTGAATTTTGAAAGTCTTTCCTCCTTTCTTGAATGTTTTGGAGTTCTCCTTCCCATCATAAACTGCCCCATTATCAAATTTCCAAGGCCTTCCAAGAAGAAAATGGAAAGCATCCATTGGTAGGATGTCACAAAGCAATTTGTCCTTGTACCCTGCTATTGATAACTCTACCCATGTTTGCTCATTGACCAACACACTTTGGCCTTTGTTGAGCCATGTCACCTTATAGGGATTCACATGGGTTATCTTTGCTAGCTTAAGCTTTACTACTGCCTCCTCTGAAATGATGTTACCTGTGGATCCAGAGTCCATAATCACCTTACATACCTTACCAAGGATCTTGCATCTGATTCTAAACAATGCCCTCCTACGTTTGGGATCATCCTTGATTGGTTTCCTTATTAGTACCCTTCTATACATTATATTCTCACCCATCTATGAGTCTAGATGGTCTACCTTAGGGGTTTTGACACTTGAAGTGTCCTTATGTGCATATGCTATCCTCTTATCACTGTTTGTTGCAGAAGTCTTGTCTGGACATCTATACGCTGGATGGCCTAATTGTCCACAGTAATAACATTTCATGGTTGCAAAATAGGAACTACTCCTACCTCCTCTTCCTCTGTTAGGACCACCATGATTCCCTTTGCCTTTGTTATAGCCTCCTCTTGAACTACTTTCAGTTTGCTGCTCTATCATCTTGGTCTCTCCTTGGGATCTTTGTTCACTACCCTTGCTTTGGTAGCCTCCTCTTTGACCCCTCTAGTCTCTACCTCTACCTCTATTGTTATTGTTTTTCTTGAAGGTAGAATCCCCTTTCTTCTTATTCTTTTCTTCCACCTTTATATCCAATTGATGACACTTTTGGATAGTGTTAGGTGTCCATAGGATAATCTCCTCTTGGATGTTTTACTTCAATCCACCCAAGTATCTAGCCACTTTTATTGGCTCTTCTTCCTGCAATTTAGACCTTAGACACAATCTCTGGAACTCCTCAGTATATGAGGCCACATCTAGGTCTTTCTATTTTAAGTTTTGTCTCTTCCTATGAAGCTAGATCTCATAGTCCTCTGGAAGATAGTTTTCCTTCAACTTGAACACCATAGCATTCCAATTTTCTATTGGTTTCTTTCCCATACTTACCCTCTCATCCTGAAGGTATTTCCACCAAGTCAAAGCTAACCCTCTAAGTCTAGACTTGGCCACTGTGATCTTTTGGGCTTTGCTTATCCCCTCACACTCGAAGTGATTCTCCATTGCTTCAATCCAATCCATGACTTTCTCAATATCCATCTTTCATCCAAATAAAGGTATTCCTTCCAAATCTTTTCCACTTAATGCCTTTATGGCCTTCAAGAAAGGTTCCTCTTTCAATACTCGATCTTGTTCGGGGATGAAGTATTCATCGTCCATCTTCCTCTTACCCCTACTACTAGTTTCAGCTTCAAAGTCTTTCTTCCTAGTAGCATCTGCTAGTTCTTCCATATTTATCCTCATTTCTTCCAAGGTGCCCTCAAGGAGTCTATTTTTCTCCTTTTTCTCTTCCATTTCCTTGGCTAATTCTGCATTTATCACCATCTTTGTAGAACCACAAGATTCCACTTCTGACATAAACCAATCTTCCCAAGTTTCTCAACTTTCTCTAATACCACTCTGACATAGCACTAGTCTTGCTTTCCCTAGCTTCTTCTAGGGTCTCCTAGGAAAATATCCTGACATACTACGGTTCTTTCACTAACCCTAGGCTCGTTATGAATCTTATCACAAGATCCTAATTCTTTCAACTAGTGAACGCCATCTTGTAGAAGAAAACACTTCCAAACTTCCTCCTAGACCTCAAATGGTCTTTCTTGCATCTTTGGCCTAAAAGGCTCCAATTGATCCAAATTGATCAATGTTCAACCCAAAGAGAGGATTAGGGTTTCCAAGATATCCATAGGACCCTTTCCAACACCTTCAAGCATAATTTGTATCAGAACCCTAATCGAGTTCCAAGAACCTACACAATTGCTTCTCAAATAGGGCTACAAGCAATTAGCCCTATTTAGTCACTTTTCCTACAATAAAATATAAAATTTCTTCACAATTTCCTAGAAAATTTTAGGATCTAGACGCCCTTTACTAAGATACTAGATATTTTCTAGGTCTAAATCTTCCAAGCTGTCTGTACAACTCTACCTACAAACAAGGCTAAAAATCAGGGTTTTGAGGGTTTCAAAACTAGTCTAACAAAAACTTCTTTCTTGTCATCAAAAAAACCTCACCAATTCTTCTCACTCACCTTGGGATATCAAAACACACCACCGTACTCCTCTTCAATCTTTTCTTGAAGCTATGAATTCTTTCAATCCACCAAAATGGCTCTGCAACTAATGGTGATCCCTATTCATGCCACACTGGCTCGCCTAGGGCATCACCTTGAAAATGGCTGCCATAAATTCCAGGGTTGCTCCTTCACTGTACACAATGTTCATGGAGTCAACCACCATAATCCAAGAGCTTGTGCAAGTTCCACGGTGGAAAATGGAGTTAAGACCCCATTTGTAGATGTTACACAAATCAAACTAGTGACTAGACTAAACTTAAAAGATTTTGAACAAGAAAATAAAACTATTTAATCAACCAATCCAACACCACAAGAAGTCTTGAAACAACCTACATTCTACTAAACAAAGCTTACAGAAATGATTTCAATCCATTAAACCACCTGATCACCTCAAAAACTATAAACAGTCACTGTAATTGCATTATACAGTCCATACACAAAATTACTCCAACTTGCCAACCCTTTACACATCTCGAGGACGGTCTTATATAGTTGACCCCCACACCAATTCATTGGTTTCAGAAAATTATCTAACCAATTCCACCAAAAATGCATTCTTGTCATAAAAGTTGTCAATGTTGTCAATGACAACATTGACAACTTTTTGCAACTTTTAGCTATGGTGTCTAAACTTGGTCTAAACTTGTCCAAAGTTGTCCAATCCATAAAAATATGATGAAATAACATAAAATAGGACCTCTATTCCCTATTTTTGCTCATTTTTTCACAAAATTCCAAAAACACCCTATTGGACCTAAATGGACACAAAGGTCTCTAAAGACCTAATAAGACACATCCTCCTACTAACTCACTACACACTAGGACTCTTGGTCCCTTTATTCACCTAGTGGTCTGGCTAGGACAACTACAAGCCAAGAAAAAGAAGAAGCAAACCCTATGTTACATTATCAACCAGCCTACCTAGGTGCTCCTGAACCATATTCTCTATAGCTTTTATTCTTATTTGATCATCTTCCTTAAGTACTAGCTGCTTCCTTACCTCTAGTTTGTCATATAAGTCTTTGGGAATGATACCTTCTATTTCAATTAGAATCTTTTTTAACATAAGCATGTGATTAATGACCATGTCTTCAATTAGAATTTTATTATTGTCATTGTAACTGTCATAGTAATTTTGGAATTTGTTTAGCTTCCTTGATCAAATATTCTTTTTACCAGCATCCTTAGATCTGGTTTCCAAAGTTTTCTCTCAGCAATTTTCTCCTTTGTTTTCTTTTCTTCTTTCTTCTCTTCTTCTTTCTTCTCTTCTACTTTCTTCTCTTCTACTTTCTTCTCTTCTACTTCTTTCTTTTCCACATCATTCCTCTGTCTTTTAGGTGGTGAATTTTTTTTGGAGGACCTTGTCCTTCTCATAGGAATCTTTGTTACCTTTACTCTCTCAGTCTTCAAAGTCCTCTTAGGTGGTGAAGGAGTGGTATCAAGTACATTGATCACATTAGGAGGTGAGATAGTAATCTCTACAACTTTAGGAGGTGGTAGGGTTGTAGGAGCAGTGCTTGCCAATGAAACAACTCCTTTTGCAATCTTCTTCCTAACTTCTTTATCTCATCTTTTCTAGTACCTGCCTTTACTGCAAGATTGTCAACTACATTCTCAACTTTCCTTTTTCTTTGTGATCTAGTTTATTCCTCTCTGATTTTAGCTATTTTTTCTTCATATGTTCCCCATCTTTCTTTGGAAGGGTCAATCTCAGAAGATAAGACATGTTCTACTTGCATATTAATAACTTCTGCACTAACCTCATAACCCATAGGGTAGTTCCATTTCTTCCTTGGTTCAACTGCCTCAAAGCATACATAATCATTTTCAACCATGAAACAGGTTGTATCCTTTTATTTCTCAATAATAGACTCACAGATTCTTACTCTTTCCTTCATTTTCCTTTGAAGAATTTTGAACATGGAAAATAATTCTCCATCTACCCAAGTTCTATTTTGTCTCCTATAATTGTTTTTAACTCAATTACCAATAGGTTCATTGTCTTTCCATGCCCTAGAGCTCATTCCAGGAAATTTATGAACTATGTGAATATAGATATGTATGAGTAATGATCCAAACCTGAATTCCTTTTCTTTGTCTTGCTTGATTTGCTTGACATTCTCCAGAAATTTTTGTCTGAGAACTTTGCATAAGTTGTATTTTACATTTTCCTTCGCCATCTTATAAGGCATCATAATAACACCCGTAGAAACTAAATTAAGTCAGCCACTCTAGTAAAGTTTATATCCAAAAAATCATAGAGATTAATCTCACATCTTGCTGATAGATGTTGTCTATGGTGATTTCCCTCTTATTCCATTTGGAATGTGTTAGGTTTCTACCTATTTCTTCATGTTTTTCTCCACAGCAGAGATAATTTTAGTATTATCCAATCCTTTCACATCATGGATCAACTCACTAGAAATATTAACAGGCTTCTCACCTATCCATAGAAAATTATCATGGACTCTACTAAGAACAATATTAATCCATTCTTCTTTGTCAAATTGGTAAAGTTGTCCTTCCAAGATCCATCATTTTTTATCATGTCCTTCATCTCTTTGAATATCTCAAAGCCTCCCAATGACTCATACTTGTAGTGTATGTATTCCCTAATGTCTTCCACATGAAGCACGCCATAGGGTGTTTGCAAAAATGCACCTTCAGGAACATCTTCAGTGGACTTGTAAGGATGTTTCTTGAATTTGTATCTTGACCTCTCACAAACATAAAATACCAATGGAGTATCCATATTAGAAAAATCTTGCAATAGATCAAAATACCTTTTTCTTGATGAATCAGGGTATGCATGCTCAGCGATCATGAAAATTCCCTAGCTTCTTTTCTTGTTCCTCTGGTCTCCTTCAGCTCTGCTCAAATTGTGATTAGAAATGTCCAAGTAAATAAACTTATACTTCACCGTGCATAAATTGACACATTTCCCAATGAACTTATAAGTCTGCAAATGATCTAGTCATCCAATTTTATGGTGATCATTCAATATAGTGTGTATAACCCAACAATCTTGAATGGAGACTCCAAACCAATCATATTTCCTACCCATAAGATCACATCATCTTATTTTGCATATATAGGGGCTAGATAGATTTTTGTTATTTTTCCAAAGCTCCCCCTAAGGCCATGCTTGGTCATTTAAACTGAAGTAGCAACATCAAGTGAGGGTTCAAGAACATCTACTGAATCTCCCTGAACCTTAGACTTGTTGTGTTCCTTCTCTTTCCATACTTTACCACTGTCCTTGTAAACTTCCTTCTTAAAATGATTGTCAAAATCATCCATGTATTCTTCCATACTTTTTCCAGCATCACCAAAAATTTTCTTCACAACCATAGGTGGTGGTCTTCTATTGCTTTCAGCTCTATTATACCGCAAAAACTTTGCTATATGTCCTTGATTGTTACATTTATAACATGTAGGAGATGATCTATTCTGATTAACCTATAATATGCAGTTTCTTGTGATGTGTCCAAAGTTGTTGTATTTTTAACATGTAATCTTAGCTACTATTTCTTCTCTGATGTAATCTAGTTTAGTGGTGGACTTATCAGGTTTTCTACATATTTTCTTCTTGTGTCCATGTTCATAGAAATTAAAACAAAAACCAGAAAAGGGCCTATAAGGAGTCTTACCTTTGCAATCCCTCTTCATGTGACCAAATTTTTAACATTTAAAGCATCTTCTTCTGAAAGGTTAGTACTGTTCTCTAGGTTCCTCTTGTTGTATAGGATCTTCTTGTTGATTAGGTGTCTCAACTTATTTGCGTTCAGAATGTCTTTCTTGAGATTTTGAGCATTCGGTTTATCAAAGCCAACTCCTATCATGTCACCTTTAGGCTTTAATCTTTCCATTTATTCATTAATCTTGTCACTGCTTGCATGAATTTTTTCAATGTGTTTATTTGCATCAACAAGCTCTCCCTAAATGATGTGATTATACTTTTCTAATTCCTGATATTTTATTTTTTAATCATCAAGTTCAAACTGCATCTTTCCCATCTACACATTTTCATTCTTCAAGCTTTCTTCAGGTTTTGTATTTTCATCTTTCTCTTGTTGAAATTCTTTGCCATCTGAATTTAGTGGTAACTTCGCATTCATGTTTCAACATTTCTTTATTTTTCAAGCTGCATAATTTGATCAGATGAATCATTATTAGATTCTTCCTATATCTTATCCATAAGATCTTGCCTTTAGTTCCTAGAAAGTTAAATTTGTTCCTTATCTTCTTTATGAAACCCTCTGGTCTTCCTAGTTGGAATTTCAATTTAGCATTATCATCTTTTTCCATATCAAGGTCTTCAAGTGCCACCTCAAAGTTTTCTTCCAAACTACTTGAATCCATTTGGATCTCCCTCAATATGTTAGGCTTTCTCTCCAAAGGCAACACACTCTGATACCAATTTTTAGGATTAAGTAATAATGAGAAGGGGTGAATCAATATTACAATACTTTAATTTCAAACTTAAAAATTTCAAGCTTAATCATGCAATTATTGAAATAATAATAACATACACATAAATTAAACAACTCATAACACCATGATTTGTTCACGAGGAAACCCTGACCAAGGGAAAACCCCGGTTGGGGATGTGATGCACTAAAAAGTATAATGTCCCTGTCAAGAGGCATAGCCCTATTAGGAGCTGAATATTACATTTAGTAGATATCCCTATTAAATGATAGAAACCTTGTTAGGGGTGTACAAGGAGCTCACTACTCTTATAGAACAAAACCGTCAGTTAGAAATATTTATCAATATAAACTATTGTAAGCATCTTCTATGCTCAATTACTCGTAGTTAAAGCTCACAACATATTCTTTTTGATTATCACATCACAATACATCTACACATCCCACATACATCTCTGCAACATCAAACAACTTTAGTTATATACTCGATCTCAAAAGATTCTTCCATTCGACACATAAATACATCACAAAATGTGTCCAACACTTAACCAAATAGAAAATACATGGTCAAAGATCATACATCAACAAAAATAGGGTAGGAAAAAATCCAAATCTAAAGTAGCATGTCTGGATTCCACAAAATACTCCCTTAATCATCACAACCACTCATCTACCTTGTA
Organism: Thuja plicata; assembly: GCA_018584345.1. Classification (NCBI taxonomy): domain Eukaryota; kingdom Viridiplantae; phylum Streptophyta; class Pinopsida; order Cupressales; family Cupressaceae; genus Thuja; species Thuja plicata. The sequence goes on along the minus strand of MU227088.1, from coordinate 2,000,112 downwards.
GCACTATTGTGTTGTCTTCGCATAACTTCACCAGGTTATAACTTTGTCCAATAAAATCCAAAATGAAAGAGACCTTAACTGAAGATCTATTACATGTCATAGTACACTCCTCTAAGCTTTCATGAATTAGTTCGATGCATATTGTTCTCACTAATCAAAATTGTGTAACTGTACCCTATCAACTTCTTCCTGGACTTAATCATTTTTACAAAATTGAATATCCAGAACTAGATTGTACCTCAAGTGACCATGCCAATGAGTAGTGTTTCCATTAATGACAACCTCTATGATATCTTGATTAGGCCACTTGCCAACAAATCACATTGAGTTGGGTGGGTTTACTCTAGGCATGGTCCCACTTTGCCTCTCAGCATGGAAGAATACTCAACAACATGCCCTACCGGCGGTGTCCCTTGTATACCTAAGTGCAAAAAACAATCAAACTTTGGCATACTATTCCTTGCAAATAGTGGCACCTACGCACAATCTATTTTAACCTGTAGGGTTGGGTTAGGTCCCCCTACAATAACCTATCTTATTTTTTCAATAATCGGAAAACATCATAACGATAAATATCATAATGCATGGAAAATTAAACATGGACCCTACAACAACATGTAGTACATGCATGATTAATCTTAACGTAAAATGGTTTTTTCATCTCAAAAAATATTTGACTAATTTTGATATGAGGAAAGATTTGAAGAAACATTCCATAAAATTGTGTTTGAGTCATATCTAAATAGTGTTTTAGATGTTGCTCTCAATTTCTAATTCCAATTCGCCTTCTAACAACGTTTCTTTGGTTAGGTGAAACCCTTGTGTTGTCATGCCAAAAAAATTAATTAATATTCTTAGTACATCAACAATAACCTTTTCCTTGCATGGGAATCTACTTGATAATTCCCAATGAGAATTATTGTTAGGCTCCTCAATTTTATCTCACCTCTCTAATGCATTGCCTAATTTTGTTCTACTTATCCTTAATGATTTGCTTATTTTTCTTATTAAACGAGAATTTTTCATTTCCTTTCCCATTATGGTTGATGTGAGGATACGTCGAGTAACATTAGTATATTTAGTGTATTATTTCAAACTAATGGCTTGGTATGCATCAAATATATTTCTCACAATGGTTCTTTCACTACTATTTTTGGATGTTCTTAACCCAAAAAAATTTATTGTCTCTCTAAATTTCAGGTTTTTAATCATTTCAACAACTAATTGGCATCTTCCTCTTTGATTTAAGTTTTATAAATAATTATTCCAAATTCTTCTAGCCATTCTTCTACAAGTTCTTTCAAAACATTTATCATGCATTAGCTTCACAATATTTTCATTAATATCAATTAGAAGCATTGGTTTTCAACAAATTATTCTAGGAGATGTTAAGATTGGTGCATGCTCTTCATTTTATTAGGGTCATTATGTGCATTAATCACATCAAATTGAAATGGTGTATATCCTTCAATTTAATTAGGTGCATTAGGTGCATTCATCACATCAATTTCAAATGGTGTATGTTCATCACATTCATTAATTAGGTGTATTTTTCACATGCATATTAATTGGTGTATGTTGATCATTTTGATTTGGTGTGCATTAGGTGCATTCATCATATCAATTTTAATTGTTGCATGTTCATTTTCATTAGTTTCATTAAATATGATGTACCTTCTCGTAATCTCCTCATACACTCCCTTTGTCTTTCCTTTGTTGCCTCTCATTTTTCAATCATTCCTCTCTTGTTCTTTCCCTTCGTTGATATTGATTATCCTACACATAACATCATGATGAACATACACAATCAAATACCAAGAAAAAAATTAGCATCATTTTGTTATAATCTAAAGTAATACCGATAAAATAACTTCAAGGAAAAACTAAAAAATAACTCAAATTAATCATTTCAAAGAAATTGTGACAAAAAAACATGAAAATATGATTTCTACTATTGTAGAAAGACATGTAAAATAGCAGTGGGCCCTTGGGACAAGTTTCAATGATGGTTTTTAGGCCATTGGGAATAATATATTCAGATTTCCTCATAACCCATATGGGTTTTGTAGACCTAAAGATAACGTTCATGTTTCCTCATAACACATACGAGCTATGTAGGACTAAAACTTATGACTTTGGTTCTACATAACCCGCACAAGGTATGTAGAACTAGGAAACAAAGAGGAAGTGGGGAGAGAGTTATATCGAGGGAAGAAGAGATTGATAGAGAGAGAGAGAGAGAGAGAGAGAGAGAGAGAGAGAGATCTATATAAATATATGTATATATATATCTATAGATATGTATATATACATATAGATACATACATTATATATGTAAGTATATACACATGAGTAGTGTATGCTAAATTTACAAGCATATGTTTGTATTTCTTCATAACGCTTACAAGCCTTGTATAAGTAAAAAATGACACTTTTAGTTCTTCATAACCTGTACACGTTATGGCTTGGTAAGAGGGTTGGAAAATGACCCTAAGGCTTGCAAACCCATTTTCCCTCCATTTTCATCCCTTTACACATTTTTTCATCTTCCAAGATGATTTCTCGACTTCCTCATCATTGAGTTTACAAATGATCAAGTGGGTATGTCTAAAATTACCACCATAATCTCACACGTCTTCTCAACTTTTTAACCATATAAATTTTTATATTTTTGGACAATATTAGCATAGAAAACTTTAGTTTTCTTTACCAATGTCTTGACAGTCCTCTGAGACATATGTCTACCATTTTATTAATAACTTCTGATCTACTTGACCAAATTAAAAATAAATTACATATTACTATTCTACACTTGATTCTATACAGTTTTGAAAAAAAGTGTGCATTTTTTGTTATTTTGATGCAAGTTATGCCCAGCGCATGAACATGTACCAGATTTTCAAGATGCAGTTACTTCTAAAAATCATTAAAAAAATACTCAACAAAAAGTTACAAACAAATACATAAATTATAGATCTCACTCTTACCTATCATCCTACCAAAGGGTTTTGCGAAATACTAAATCTAACTATATCTTTTGTGAAGCACACAGAAACAACTATGTTATGTTTTTTCTGAAAAGATCGGGAACAATTTTTCGTACGCAGCGGGTTTGACCCTCCTAGTCTTATCTATTTAAAAAAAAAATGCTAGTAGTTCAAAAATTAGATTCAAAGTAATACAATTCTTATTCTTTTCACAACTCCTAATTTTCAGTGCATGACCCTCGAATTTCTCTTCGAAGTTCAGGTTTACTTGATTTCAAAATTAAGTGGCCACTTATACCCCTTTCTACACACCATCTTGGTGAACTTACCCTAATAAAAAAATGATATCACAATGAAGTGAAAATAAGATAAATAAAATCAAACCAAAAAACTTCTTTGAAATGACTCCAGTACTTCTCTTATTGCTATACAAATTTATGGATTTGATTGTGTAAGAAATTTTTCGATCACAATCAAATCCAGTAATTTGATTGATGGAAAAATTTCTTACACGATCAAATATAGAAATTTGTATAGCAGTCTAATGGATTGTGAAAATCTAGAATAGCTCCAACTTCTCTTATTTCTTCTTATATGTTTCTCTCAATATAAAAGTGCATATAACTTAATGAAAGCAGAGATAACATGATATGATAGTGATAACGTGGCAATAGAAGATTTCTGGTCTATTTGAAATGAGGCAATTAAGGTTGATTCTATAAACAAGATCAATTGAGGACTGAGGGTAATTAACAAATATGACCACTTGATAGGGTGAGTTAATGAATGCAAATGGGAAGGTTGCATTTGCAAGTGATGGAGGAAATAGAAGTGGGGAAGAGTTAAGAGTAAGCAAGAGTTAGAAGTTCAGAAGAAATACAAAAGAGGTGAGTTAGAAGTGGAGATAAATTAGTATGAAAATTAGTTAAGTGGAGTGAATTAATAAATAGTAATTCCTCCACATGTTAGTTAATTATTCAATTGAATAAAAATAAATTTATTTAATAGTGGAGGTGATAGAAAAAGAGATAAATCAATAAATATTATTTATATATTCTAGAAGAAGGATAAGGGACCCAAATAATTAAATTATTGGACCCTAGGACAAATTAATGCCTAGAGGATAAAATGATTAAATAAATAACAAATCATGTAATCAAATAGATGAAAAGAATGATCTAGGTCAGATCAACAAGATAGATCAAATCAGAAGACATAATTAATTATTAATTAAATAATTAATATTATTTAGTTAACAAAAGGACATGACTGACAAATGATAATGGCCAAATGATTGGCATAGAGGAATTATTAGTAAAAAGTGTAGCCACAGGAGGTAACCAATTTCTAGTGGACCTACAATATCAAGTCACATTCTTGGCTCATATTCTACCTCTACAAGTGCCTCATATAATTGCTTAGAAACTTTAAGATAGTGGAAATATTCATCAAATTTTGAGCATTCAAGATGGGTTAAAATGTTGGCTTCATGCCTATTATAGTTTTTAAAGAGCACACAAGTTCTTAATTTACAAGGAAGGTTTTAAGATCATTGGTGAGATCCTTAGATATTATTGCATAGAAACTATAGATCATAGAGATTTTGATCATAAGGTTTTGATTGACTAATTGTGAAAGAGCATGGGATAAAGTAGTTTCAAGCATGTCTCCCATGAGCACAAGGACCTAATAACACCCTGATAAAAAAAAATTATATTTTTCCTAGAAAAAATTCTGCTTGAAAGGAGATGAATGTGATGACATTAATTTTTCATTAGTATGCAAACAACACTTTTGGTAAGCATACACCGAAAGATAGAACAAAGAGAAAACTGAAAATCAGATATAAAGAGATCACCGAAATGACTAAGTACAAAGAGAACCGACGACACAAATTTGTGTGTACACCAAAATTGCAAAGAAGAAAGATAAAGAGGAACCTGACGTACAAGATAAAGTTCAAACCGGCGAGACAGTTAAAGAGAAACTAACAAAAAAAAACTGAAAGACAGTAAAGCATAACTGACCGTCAGGAACCGAGAATCAGTTGCAGCCCGCAAAAAGTGGATCTGAGTTTCACGTCATATAAAGCAAGCTTATTCTTTTTATAGGATATTGATTTGTTTTAAATTCATTTCTTTAGGGACAATAAACATGAATGTAAGCGCTTTAATCATTCTAACTGATTTAAAACACATAGACTAGGAGATCTAGGTACAAGTTGTAAACTTGATCTTAGAGTTAACATTGTTTTTCTCAAAACTTGATGATGTCAATCCATCTTATAAATAGATGATGCAATCATTCATTAAAGAGAATGCGAATATAGAGGAGAAGATGAATGAAGCCAACGAGCACATCTATGGATCAGATTGAAAGATTCAAGAACCAAAACAACAAAATGTGAATTTGGTTAGCAAGAACCAAGAATAAAGGCTAACGAGAATCAGAGGTATTACTCAATCACATTAGGTGATAATCTCATTCATGTAAACTTAAATGGATCTGTATCAGCAATAGGAGATTGCACTTACCAATTCAATTTGTAAATTTCTATCATTCTAACAAGTGGAGCAAAGTGTAAAAATCCTTTCAAGGAAGGTGGATTTAACAGTCCAACTACAAATCTCTTAATCGAGTGCACACTTAACAGTGTTGCTAAAGATTTTAACCAAGTAGACTTTAACAGGTCTCCACAGATACTCTTAACTAGGTAGATCATCAGAAGTGATCAAATTGTAAGCCTTAACCGACCCCTTCCAATCTGCAGATAGTGAAGATTTTGTGGGTACCATCCCCATCGCAGCTTTTACTTCCTAACAGGTGTTTTCTGCGATATCATATCTTGTGTTATGTGTCAATTACTTTCATGAATGTTTCTATGAATGTTCACATGTATGTTAATGTTATGAATTGATATAACTCACATCAAGATAGTATAGATCAAATTGAATGGATATACAATTGATTACAAAGGTTAATTGATTAAAGGATACAAAAGTTTTAGTGGTACATAATTCACCCCTCCCCTCTCAGTACACACTTCCCATTAATTCCAACAGAATGTGCATTGTCCACGAGGAAAAGGAGAGGAAAGAACTAAATCCTAATTATAAATACGCATTCATTGAGATAGAGGATCAATTTAAAACAATGAATAAGAGAATAGAGAATGTAGAATAGCTTTTTGTTCTACCCAAAAGCCATGTGCCTTGCACTATTGTGTTACTATAGAGTTGGGATGAATCATCTCTTTTGCCTAACCTTGTTATCACCCAAGCCCTAAATATCATATAGATGTTACTTATTGAAGAGTGACATAAAAGGTATGACAATGAATTCTCAAAAAGTGATAGTTAAAAATTCTATCCATACCCTCTCACTACTAGGACTAGCCATAGGAATGCAGGTTGAATAACCAAATAAATTAGGATTAACTTCAAGAAAGGTCATGAAACTAGTAGAATATGATATAACTGAAGGTACTAGAGAGGTGGATACCATGGACAAAGAAAGCATGGCTATTTTCCTAAATTAGGATATATTAGAATTTCTAATCCTGCATGAACTAAAATTTAAGCAATATATATGAATGATTCAAGGTAGAAGACATGTTACATATTTCAAATGCTTTACACAAGTTTTTTATTCTTCTTAAGGACATCAATCTTTGATGGGGAGGGTCACCTTACTCTCTTAGACTCCTACTCTTTTCTAGGAATCTCACCAGGAATCCTATTCAATTCAGGACTCTCTAGACTCACCCTTGAGCCTCTTGGGACTGCTCTCAGACCCTAACTAGAAGGACTATCTTATTCCCTCTTTCCTAGGTTCCCTACCCACCGAAGTGTTTCACTCCTCATCTCATCTTACTCTCCATGACTGAATCAGATCAGTCATGCACC
>MU227088.1:1973585-1986361 GCA_018584345.1 Thuja plicata | reverse complement strand
CTTCTACCCGAGCTGCCATTTCCTTAGCGAGTCTGCGATGCACGTCAGTCGCGCACTCGCAACTCATTTTGACGAGCTGGCCATATCTCGGCGACTGAGCGATGAGCTCAAGTCGCGCACTCGCCGCATTGTAACCCGAGCTGTTAATTCCTTCGCGACTGAGCGACGAGCTCACTGTCGCGCATTCGCGATGCTTTCATCCGAGCTGACCTTTGCCTTGCGACTGAGCGATACACCGTAGTCGCGCGCTTGCCGTGCTTTTCACTTAACTGCCATTTCAACCACGATCTCGCGATGCATTAGGGTGTCGCTCACTTGCACACCATGAACCACTGCTTGTCTTCAGCGACTGAGCGACTAGTTCCTCGTTGCGCTGTCGCACCGATTTCTCACTAACTGCGAATTGACTCGCGACTGTGCGATGAGCTCCTCGTCGCATTGTCGCGCACTGTCTCTTCTACTAGCCGTCTACGACTGAGCGACTAGTTACTCGTCGCGCACTCGCTCATTAATAAACTTAGCTCATGATTAGCTCGCGAGTGTGCGATGCATGATTTTTCTGCTCTCCACTGCTCTGCGACTTTGCGACTGAATGAAGAACTGTTCAGGATTAATGCCAAGGATTGAAAACCAACTATGATCTGCTCCTTTTGATCACTCAACAAGAATTGCTAGGGTTTGGAGCTAAACCCTAGGGTGCTCTGCGCCAATCTTGTTATGGAAGAATAGTGGTGAGGGAGTGGATTCCCTTCATTGCAAAGATAAAGTATTTCATATTTATGGTACTGGACACCATCAAAATAAGTGGTGAATTTTTTGATATCCTTAATGAAGCTATTATAATTCTTGAAGGATCAACATCTGACCGTGGAATGAATCCTTCCATGATTTGGGGAATTACCTCTATAGAAAATAAGGTTAACATTGCTTTTTTTGAAGAGAATTGGTGAAGTATATGTCCCTCAAGGTATCTCTTTTTCTATTTGTAGAAAATATTTTAGTGAGGATACCATCAAAAGATTACGCAAGGATTATAGTAAGAAAATGGTGTTAAAGAAAAAGCTCTCACTCTCTAATGAAGAGTTGATAGTGAACAAAATTTGACAGCTACTGAAAGGATAGGAAAGAAAAACTTTACTTTGTCCTCCTAGTACTCCCCAAAACCATTCCTTTTTCAAAGGTGAACTAGATAAAACAAAAGCATTGGAAAAAGAAACCGACATACAAAATTACTGATAATTTTGGTGAATGGGATCTTTAAGTTTAGAGTATGCAAAATAAAACAAAAGCATTGGAAAAGAAACCGATATAAAAAATTACTGATAATTTTGGTGAATGGGATCTTTATGTTTAGAGTATGCGACTTATTGACAAATTTATGTTATAAAAGTATTTACTTAAATAGTACTGAATTCAAATCTTTTATAATAATAATAAAAAATATTTTGAAATTGAAGAGGTCTATTGAAATAGAACACAAGCAAAGCTTATAATGTCAGATATTATCAAGTGCTTTATTTATTCAAAGATTTTGAATTCAATGATTTTAAGAGCGCACTCGCAAAATCCATTAATTGCGTTTCCTGCAATCTTTGCATTCCATGAGATGACATATCTTTCAGGCATTCTGTCAAACAGTTCCCGTGCCTTGTTTATGCATTCTGTCAAACAGTTCCCGTGCCTTGTTTATGCATTCTGTCAAACAGTTCCCGTGCCTTGTTTACGCTTGCACATTTTGGATACATGTCTCCAAAGGGTAGTTGCAACTAGGTACACCATCTAAAAATAATTCTCAATCCTTTATCCTTTGGCAGATGTTCCAAACTTCCCTTTTTGGCACAGGCAGGGAGGACGCTGGAAAAGGTTGCAGAGCCTGTCTTTACACCCACCAATTGCATTTGCTTGAAAATTTCTAAAGCCTTTTCAACAATTAACAAACCCATTTTGCGCATATCCTGCAATCATGTCATTCCATGAAACCACATTTCTTTGACACAGTTTATCCAAAAGTGCACGCGCATTGTCTATGGTTCCACATTTTGAATACATGTCTACCAGGGCAATTACAATTACAACATCTCTAAAACTTCGTAGAGTCAGTCTGTCAAACAGTTTAAATGCCCTGTATATGCTTCCACATTTAGCTTGAGAACACATTTCGTTCAGGCATTTCCTCAAACAGTTGAGGGGCATCGTATTTGCTACCACATTTTGTATTCACATCTAACAGGGAAGTACAAAAGTACTCTATCCTTCATCTTTGATGCATGTTCAAATTTTCCATTTTGGCACAGGCAGTGATAATGCTGGCAAGTCTTGTGGAGTTTGGTTTTACACCCATCTATTGCATTTGTCTGAACGTTTCTAACGCCTTCTCAACGAACGCATTTTGCATTTATCCTGTAATCATGGCATTCCACGAGATCACATTTCGTTGGGGTATCCTATCAAACAGTTTACTTGCCTTCTCTATGCATATCCTGCAATCATGGCATTACACAAAACCAACATTTCATTCAGGCATTTTGTCAAACAGTTGTTGGAATATGTGATTTGTAGGCAATCTCAAAATTTTGTTCATAATCCTCGTGTTCTCCGGTTATAAAATAGGTAGAGTTGCAGTTTTAGGTTTGATTCATTGCTACATGTTTTAGGAGAATTAGCTTAATAAATATAAAATTTAAGAGAAGCACTTTTTAGCCTATTAATTTTGGCATAAAAGTTTAAAATGTTAACACAAATGATGGTATAAATAGTTGGTTATATTAATGGTAATAAGAGTGTATATTGAATTGAAGATCTTAAAATTATTAAGAAATATATTATCTAAAAGAGATTAAGAGATTAAGAATACATTAATATAAATTATTGTAATCATGATAATTACATTTTATATTATTTTTAATTTAGTTTCAATTATTTTGATAAGATGTTTTGTTATTTAGGTATGATGTTTTTGTACTCTTATATAAAGTTGGGTTTTTATATTTGGTTCTATCCATCTCATTTCATGTTTATTGTTTTATCATAGTAATATGTTCATGCATTTTTACCTATTTTCTTTTTAACCTTAATTACCTTGATCATCTATGCATACATCCATAAAATTTGTCACATAATATAAATTTTGATTTTTTTTTTAATTTTATGATGGCTTAGATTTGTACATATGAGATGTCCCTTGTACACACAAATTCGGCCTACCTAAATTCAAAACTCAAAATCCAACATACTAGTCCCCTTTTATAGTCTAGTCCCAAGCTAACTTTGTATACATGTTCTCATGAACTATCATCATGTGCTTGTGTAAATTAACACTTATTTACATTTATTAAGACATCAACAATGAACATCAAAAATCAAGTGAAGAATATATTTGAATGTGATAATTGGAACACAAGTAAAAAATGAATAAAAAAATTAATGGATATATTAAGATTTATACAAAAAATTCCAAACAAGTCTTAATGAAATGGAAAAGTGAGATACAATAGAAAATATCTTAAACAATATAAAATATTGAACTAATATAGAGAATGCACAAAAATATACAAAATAATAGATATAATTAAAATATAGACCTCTTCATTGTATTAGTCAAGGATGTGACCAAGAGTTCGTGATTTAATTATTAATCACTCTTAATTTGGAGTTGACTTTATTTAGTCTAACTAAGGCAAGTGACCATTTATTAGACATATGTAACACCTAAGTTCCATCAATCAAAATTTGATGAGGAAGGAAGCAGAAACTGTTAATAAAATCAAATCAAGGGTGACAAATAGTTATGTGCAATATAGATAAGGAAAAATAAAAATTACTAACTTCTTACAATAAACTTACAAAGTAGGTTCAATGTATCAAACCTTAGATAAAGTATTATCCAAGGTAGTACAAATATAACACCAACACTTCTCCATAAATGAAACTAAAGTAGAGACAAATCTTTGGCAAATTTGTTTTCATGTTAATAAGTATTATAGTATCCTAAATTATACTCCCTTAGTTATCAATCCAATTTCACACTTCCCTTTGCACTTACTTTATGTTTCCACTCCCCTAAGCATTTTAGGACCATTTCTAGCCTTGAATTAACCCTCAACTCAAGTAAATGAGTTCTATCCTATTTGAAACTTCAACTTAGTTTATCACACACTTAATTATTTAATCCAAGTATAAATTCTAGATCAAATATTAGGGCCATTTATATTGCTTCCCACAAAATTGGGGCCTATTTTGTAGGGTCATTGTCAATTAGCTCTGTTGACTGATACTTTCTAGCTAAAATTTTGGGAGAGCAATGTGTGGGCATCAACATTGGCGAATTCGATCTCAAAATTTGTACAATACCATTATAAGTTGGTCTTTTATCAATTTTAAGTTTTTAAGTGATACATAAGTAAGTTACTCTCCTCATTTGTGATATCATTCATTTTGTTATCCTTATGATGTGAAATTTATGCCAATTGTGTGACTATAGGTCTACAAATATGAGGAATAATTAGAAACATCAAGTAAGTCTTCATCAATTATTGCTCATCATGATAGAAGCTTCACAGAAACTTGGAGGATGATAGGGAATCATTAACTCTGTTAGAATTTCATGTTCAATGTTGTAATTGATACAACTATCAACATACTATATGCACTAATGTCAACCTAATGAATAAGTGTATGAGTTCAACATTGTATCTGGTGCAAATAAGTGTTCAATTTTGTTGCGTGCCTAGTTATGAGAAGCTTGACATAGTAAAGGTCAAGAAGTGCAATTTTTAAAGAGTTGCTATAGTGGTTGAGGAGATCCTACTTTTTCAATTTATCAAATTCTTATGCCTGCTAAAAGACATTGGTTCTTTTGGAAACTTGTACAAACATGTATCTTGTCATGAAGGAATTGTTCCTTTCGATTAGTTTCAAGTCATTTTTGTTTCTTTCCTAAGTTCAATGCCTTAGCTTGGGGTTGGTGCCTTAGCCTTTTTAGGTGTAATATGCTCCTTGGAATGTCATATATATTATGACTCTATTCTCACCATGGTTTTTCGCACTCTAGGTTTTCACATAAAAATATAATGTTCATGTATTTGTGTTATCATTGCAATATCTTTCTTTAAATTATAAGTTGTATAAAGATAATTAATAAGTGTGTGACATAAAAATTTTAAGATCTAGTCAAGACTGATTCACCACCCCCTCTTAGTGTTGTTTTGTGTTCAAATTGATTGGTATCAGATTTGAGCTCCTTTTGAAGAATCTTGACCGCTTGAGGAAGATCTGGGTTGGTGAATGATAGTGGATATAAAGTACCTAAGTTTGATGGAACAAACGGTTAGGATTGTGTAATACTGAGAGGGGGTGTGAATAAGTATTACAACACTTTATAAAATTATTTAACCAATTCAAACTTAACCATACAATTAATGAAATAAATAGAACATGCACATAAAGTAAACACCTCAGAACACCATGATTTGTTCATGAGGAAACCCTAGCCAAGGGAAAACCCTGGTGGGGATGATACCAACAAATAATGCACTAAGAGTATAGTGTCCCTATTAGGAGACCTATCCATGTTAAGATTGAAATATTACATTTAGTACATATCCCTGTTAAAGGATAGAAACCCTGTTAGGGGTACACAATGAGCACACTACTCTTACAAAGAAATATTGTTCTATTATAATGATTTATCAAAATGAACAATACAAGCATATTCTATGCTTAAGTAGTCCCAATTATAGATCACATCAAATTTTGTCTGATCTTGACATCACAATGAATCTACACATTCCATACATATCTTCGCATCATAAAACAAATGTACTTATATACTCGATCTCAAAAAGTTCTTTAGTCGGCTGACAAGAACATCACAAAAACTTTCCAACACTTAATCAAATATCAAATCCATAGTCAAAAATCATACTCTAACAAAATTAGGGTAGGCACCAATCCAAATCCAAAGTAGCACTCCTGGATTCCTCAAATTACTCCCTTAATCATCGCAACCATTCATCTACCCTGTATCATTGTTGTACTATCTTCGCCTATCTTCAACATATTGTAACTTGGTCTAATCAACTCCAAAACCTAAGAGACCTTAACTGAATGTCTATACTATCCCAAAGTATACTTATCTAAGCTCGCATACCTTAGTTCAATGAATACGGTGCTCACTGATAAAAAATTATGTGCCTGTACTCTGCTAACTGCATCCTGGACTTTGTCATTTTTACAAAACTAAATATTCAAAAATGTGTTGTACTCCAAGTGACCATGCCAATGAGTAGTGTTTCCATAAATGACAACCTATAATAAATCTTGATCAAGCCAATTGCCAACAATCTCCCTATTTGGCATTGATGACAACACTTAGTGTAAAATGACTAAGTGCTCACTACCAAACTGCTGACTAAGTGCATATTTTTCATACTTATTATTCCCCCTTTGACATCAATGGAAAATGTGTATTATAAATAGTATCTATATACATATCAAAAGTGCACAACTTCTCTTCAAAAACTCATACCATGTGAAGTACATCTTGGAAAGAAGTTTCCAAGATCTTGGCCTTTGCATTCCATGTCTTTACTAAAATATGACCAACATGAATTAATCCATTAAGAGAAAAAGAAGATATTTCTACGAACTTTAGTGTTGTAGGCATGTATTTAGCAAGAGATTTCTTCACTATCTCCATATCTCAAAGATAGTTTTTCAGAATTGATAGTTTAGGAGTGATTAAACTCCCCAACACACCAAATCTTTCCAACACTCCCCTTTTCTCTATCTCAAGCACACTGATTTTTTCTAACAACCTAGACACTTCCTTATCCAAATCAGTGACAGTTTGTGAAAAGGACCCATAACTCTTCACCAATCCATCTAAAGTATTTTTCTCATTCTCAATAATATTATCTATATCTTTCACATGCATAATGGGATTTATACATTAATCGTATACCTTTCTTCCATAAGTTATACAATACTTTGCTTCTATAATAATGTTGTCTATTATACCCAGATCCCAACTGATTGACTTACATAATTCTTCCATCATCTTCTCCATGTAATCTTGTCCATATCTAACTGCTACGGCCTTCTCTAAACAATCAAAGTGAACATCAAATTCATACAAGACTTTGTTCAAGTTTTCAACTGTTTCATTTCCTTGGAAAGTGATAGGTAGAGGTAGAAGTTTGTTGATGCTATCAACTGCTCTTTCTAATACTTTTGACTTATTTTATGTCTTATGGTCTAATCTCTCTTTGGCCTTATAAAAGGCTATGTAAGGTAACCTCATTAGTTCATCCTCATCCATACCTTTGACATCAGTATTTAGAGATTTATTTCTACTTGCCAACAATAAAGTTGAAGAAAAAGATACATGTGTTTCTTTCTTAACTTCAACTTTAGTCTCAGATTCCTATACTGCCTCAACTGTAGTCTCTTTCTATTTTGCCTTAGTGTCAACTTCCTTCTCTATCTCATTTTTTCATCGCTTCCATCAATAATAGTAACACTATCAGTAATTCCTTGAAAAGGGTCACTTGTATCCTACAAGGTGTCCAAAGACATAGGAACACCAACAACAAAGAAGTCTGGTTTCTTGACTATAGTAAAAAATTGACTTCTATATTCTCCATCCTCAGGTGAATCAATATTCATTTTTGTAGGCTTGGAGGAATCTCCTTTAAGAATAGTTTTTTGTTTTAGTATCCTTGGACTTAGGAGGTGAGGACTTCTTAGGTTTAGTCTCCATTAATACCTTATCAATATCTTTATGTGTGTCTTCTATGACCTCATCATATTTCCTTCCCATTATCTTTATTAGTCTTGATTTAATTCTCAATAGGGGTTTTATGGATTTCAATATCCTCTCATTTTCATAATATGATACAATAGGTAGCATATCATCTATAGATTTCCTCCTTACCTGATCATCCTTTATTAGTGCTAATTGTTTCCTTATTTCCAATTTCGCATACAACTCCTTAGGAATACTACCTTCTATCTCAAGTGGATTCTTCTTGAATACATGCATATGATCTATGACAAAATCTTCAATTTGAATCTTATTTTTCTCATCATACGTCTCATAATATTTAGGAAATTGATTTAGCTTTCCTTGATCAATGATTATCTACACCAACATATTTAGATCTAGTTTCCAAAGATGTCTTTCCTTTATTTTCTTCTCTTCCACTTTCTTTTCCTCTGTTTTCTCCTCTTCTAGTTCAGTCCTCTGTCTTTTAGGTGGTGAAATATTTTGGGAGGACCTTGCATTTCTCATAGGTATCTCTTTTACTTTATCTACCTATGATATCCTCTTTGATGGTGTAGGTGTCTTATCAAGTACATCGATCATAGTAGAAGGTGGACTGATAGCCTTTTCAGTTTCTTCGGAAGGGTAAATCTCACAAGATACGATATGCTCAACTTGCATAGTAAGATTTTTTGCACTGACTTCATAACCCATAGGGCAACTCCACTTATTCCTGGGTTCTATTGCCTCAAAGCATATACAATCAGTTTCAACCATGAAATAGATTGTATCCTTTTACTTTTCAACCATTTCTTCTTGTATTGTAAGTCCCTCCTTCATTTGCCTTTGTAGAATTTTAAACATAGAAAACAATTCCCCATCTAGCCAAGTTTTGTTCTGTCTCCTATAATTATTTGTAATGTGAATTCCAGTAGGTTAATTTTCTTTCCAAGCTATAGGGTGCATTCAAAGAAATTTATGTACAATATAAATATAAATATGTATCAATAATGATCCAAACCTGAATGCCTTTGATTTTTCCTTCTTAATCTGCTTGACATTCTCAAGAAATTGTGCCTTAGAACTTTGTGTGTATGCTAAAAACCTACCTATTGGGATCACGGTTAGACATGCAAATGTTAGAGGATATATGAATCATATAAACATATCAAAAGCACAATCGAAACAAAGCTTTCACCATAACCTCCAATGAGCCAAACAAGTGCACCCAAGCCTTGTTGATTTTATCTTAGAGAGGAATGTGGGTGTGCTCTCCCAAGATAATAAAATAAATCTCACTATGATTGAATGATGATTAAAATGCAAGCTAATGAGTATGGCAAAGAGCTCAAGAACAAGTATGAGGAACTTGTCTCAAGCCTTCACCAAGATGATGATGCAAATGTAAAACTAAGTTAGAATGTTATGTATAATCAAGAGAAGTTAAGATTCATTGCCATTATCCTAACATGTAATGTCTAGATGATTCAAACTTGAAATGAACTAATATTGCAATGAAAATTCTCTAATCTTAAGAAAATACTAAAATGAAACTAACATGACAAAAATGCAAAAACAATTGATGATTTGGTCTTGGCAAGAACCTCTATTTATAGATTTTTGGAGGGAAGGGAAGGGCTTGGATGAGGTGGATCACATGTGGCATCCACATAGATGCCACATGGAGGACACAAGGGAAAAACGACATGCCACGTAAAAGTCAAACTCAAGCCTTTAAGGTTTGAGTTGCTCAAGGTTGCTCACACATGTGTGAGAAAACCTTAGAGCAAGGAGTGGGGGACAAAAAGGTGGCTACATTTAAGGAAGTTGGGTGGATTCCTTGGGATGGGTTACTCACACATGTATGAGTAACTCATTAGCACAAAAAGGTGTAGGAATAACTTTTTTAGTCTAATAAGTGGGATTAATTAGCAAATAACTTTATTAGGATGAGTGTGATGGGTGGTAGGGTAGGGATAGAGTAGGTTTCTAGGTAGGATTAATATGTCTTTAGGATAGGCTTAGATTAATGATTCAAATTAGATTTGAATTTAATCTTAGTTTAGAGGAATATTAGAAATATGAAGGAATAAATAAATTGAGATTTATTTAAAAGGGGGTTTAATGGAGAAATGTATATAAATAAGATTTAATACATTAAAGGGGGATAGTATTTAAATTAAATTTAAATACTATAGAAGGTGAATCATATTTAATTAAATAGATAGAAGAATATAACAAATATAATTAATTAATTAAAATTAACTATAATGTTACAGGGATATTAATTAAATTAATATAAGGACATTTTTAGACGTCTACAATTCACACAAATTGTATTTAACATTCTCCTTCACCATCTTGTAGGCCACCATTATGACTCCTGCACAAAATGAATTAGGTCAGTTGCTATAATGAAGCTTATACCCCAAAATCGTAGATATCAACCTCACATCTTGCTGAAAGATGTCGGCTATGGTCATCGCTCTCTTATTTCATGTAGAGCACATATGTAAGGGTTTCCACTTGTTTCTTCGTGTTCTTCTCCACAATAGGGATAATGCTAGAATTGTCCAATCTGTTGGTCCCACTGAGAGGGGGGGTGACTCAGATAAATCAAAACTTAAACACTTAAAAATGAACTCACTAATTCACTCGATAATACTAAATACAGTAAATAACCAATTCACCAAATAACTCAATAGCATAAGCATTAATACATCTCATATATGTAAATCAATCTTTCAAACTTAGAAACATAAGATTAACTCATAACTCTAGATTTAACTCAGTTAGCATCATATTTAACTATGTTGACACCACATTTAATGAGGAAACCCAATTTCAGAAAAATCTATATGGGAATTGTAACCCATAATAAAAATGCACCCTTCTGAAGTATGCTCAGTTAAGAACTTATCCTATTAAAGATTACAAACACATTTTCTAAATGTGACCCTGTTAGGGGATTTACCTCAGATCTGTTAAGGTCTTCACTCTGTTAGGAGTGGCCTTGTTAGAGGTCTCTAAACACTCATATGGCATGTCACCTAGTTCTAGGTTATACAAATAGGAATGTTAAATCCACTCAGTTAAGAGATTTCTCTGTTACAAATATTAATAAGAAACAATAAACTTTGATTTGTAAATATATAAACTACCTTTGCTTGTGTCAGATACTTTATGCTCAATTGAATACTAGCATCACATACTCCATTGATCTCTTTCTAGACTGTAGATTCTTCAATCTCTATTTCTCTATTCTTCTCAGTAAATGATGTTCTTCAACTTCTTCTTCTTCTCTATTCAATTCACCAAACTCTTGTTCTCTGTGGATTTATCGTTCTTTATATAAACATACTTTTTCATATTAATCTCCTTAACTTGATTTTCCTTCATTTTCACTCAATCGTTCGATCATCTTCTTCATTTTTTACAACTCGGTAAACCATCTCACTTTTACCTTAGAACTTGTACCTTTATTGGAACTCTTAAAAAATTTTTTAACCACTTGATCTTCATCTTAGATATTATCATTGAATTTTACCATTCGTAGATCTTGTAAAAAACTTCATTTAATCCATTTCTTTATGTAGCTTATCATTGCTTCACATTAAATTTGATCTTATCATCATTTATTATCGGTATCCTGTACATGGTAAAACGTGCTTTGCAACTTGATAACTAACTTCATTGACTGCTCGATGTCCAAATCATCTTTGGTTCTTGGTGCTTGGCAACTTGTGACCGACTCACACAACATTCTACCGAATGACTCAGTCTAGCTCGGTAAAGTAACTCTCTCAGTCATAACTTAATTCATTGCAGTTCCCGACTTTATCAATCAAATGTACCGATTTGATAACATCAAATATATAGTAGAAAAAACTATATCATCATTACTTCATCATTTTCTAATCTATATTTTTCACCTATTTAACTTCTCCTCTTAAGATATGGTAACATAACAAAAATCAATTAATCAATTGCTTGACATCAATGACAAAACAACAATTGATCTAACCATTTCTACAATCATGATATTTGGTATCACTCAGTCTTCATCATCTCCATCAAATATTCATCAGTTAATCAACAATCTCCATGTTTGGCATTGATGGATACCACTATAAGAGTGTTACAATAATTGATGATGGAAGCTCTCAAATTCACATAATTGTAGTCCTTCTGAGTTGACATTTCTATTTCCACTTTGATCTTTGATTTGATTCTCCCTCTTGGATAAATCTTATGTTTCTGTAACATAAATTCTAAATATCCTTCATGAGTAAATATTAGCAATTTATTCTCTCTCAATATTAATATTTCCCTTAAGGATAAATGTCATCAATTCATTCTTCTCCCTCTTTTACAACAATGCCAAAAATTCTACTCCTAAAAAATTGTTCCAGTAGAGGATTATACTTGACATGTACTCATAAATCATTACACACAAAAAATATTTTCAAAATTTTAGGAATTACTTAAAGTGTGTCATACTAACATCAATTTAGAAATAAATATTATAATGAAATATAGAATTGATGCAACATGCCTCATGCTCTTAGTGAAAATTGGATAGGGGAAAAACCCCTAATTTACCTCTGAGATACTCAACATCATCTTTAGGTAGTGGCTTTGTAAAGATATTAGTCAGTTGTTCCTTTGAATTCACATATTCCAATTTCACATTCTTCTCTTGAACGTGTTCTCTCTAGTAGTGATACTTGATAGAAATGTGCTTGGTCTTTGAATGCATAACTAGGTTCTTTGATATATTAATATAACTTGTATTATCACAAAAATAGTAACCGGATCTATGTTCTCTTCTTGCATACCTTCAAGTACTTTCTTAATCCATACTATTTTTCCACAATTCATGTTAAAATATGTTCGTTCGTGTTTACTAAAACAACGTAAAACTATTATAAAATGAGATATAGAACATATATTAAATTAAATATATAATATATACTAATATAATATATCAAACATAAATTATGTTATATATATA
>MU227088.1:1958035-1971366 GCA_018584345.1 Thuja plicata | reverse complement strand
TCGTTCGTGTTTACTAAAACAACGTAAAACTATTATAAAATGAGATATAGAACATATATTAAATTAAATATATAATATATACTAATATAATATATCAAACATAAATTATGTTATATATATATATATATATACATATATATATATATATATCATAAAATAAATGATATTCAAATCGAATGGCATTATTATAACTTGATTAATATAAACTATGTATCACGATAATTATCGTGACTGCTATACATAAACAGTCACGGTATTATCGTGACTGTTCATGTATAACAGTCACGATAAATATCGTGACCTTTCAAAATTAACAAATCACTGCCGACAGTTAATTTATAATAACTGTTTTAAGTGCTGCCGACAGTTGATATATCATAAGTGATGCCGACAGTTAAAACATCGATTATAATAATCGCTTGTTATGAAACAGTATACCTTTACAAAGGGACATGACTGTTGATAGTCGATGCCATTCAACATAATATATATAGTTGATATTTGTTGTGCAATCAATCAATCACAATGGCAATTGAATTCCACAATGAATATCAACTATCTATATTATATTAGTATTATAATATCTTCTGATCCATTTTCTTAAGAATTCATAGCAGAAGCAATATATTCAGCCTCAGTAGTAGACTGTGAAAATATAACTTTGTTTCTTGCTTAGCCATGTAACCAATCTTTCACCTAGAAAGAATGCGCCTCGACTAGTACATTTTATGTCATCAAAATTTCTATCCCAATCTGTATCAGTGTAGACTTGCAGATCAAATGTACCTCCTTTTCTGTACTATAAACTAAACTCTTCTATGCCTTTCAGGTATCTCAAAATTCTTTTTACTACAAACATATGTGTTTCCTTTAAATTAGAAGAAAATTTTGCAACAATTTGAACAATGTGTGCTATATCAGGTCTGCTGTGAACAATATATTAAAATTTTCCAATCATGGACTGATAAAGAGTATTATCTACCTCTTTTGTTTCATCCTCTTTAGATAATTTATATCTAGTAACCATAGGTGTTCCAACAGGTTTGGAATCTTCCATACCAAATTTTTTAAGAATCTCTTTGATATACTTGGCTTGTGTAATATAGATTCCTCTAGTAACTTGATGTATCTATAGACCTAGAAATAACTTAATCTCTCCAATCATCGACATCTAAAACTCTTTTCTCATTTAATCATAAAATCCTTTACATAAAGTGTCATTGCCTCCAAAAATAATATCATCAACAAATATTTTAGCAATCAAAACTTTATTTTCACTGTCACATTTCAAGTAAACATTGTTGTTATCTCTTGTCTTTGAAATCCTACTTTGATCAGATAAGAGTGCAATCTCTCATACCATGCTTGGGGTGATTCTTTCAAACCATACAAATCTTTATGTAACTTGCATACCTTGTTCTTATTTGTGTTCTCAATAAATCCTTCAGGTTGCTCAATGTATACTTCTTCAAGTATCCCATTAAGAAATGCAGACTTAACATCCATCTAATATACCTTGAATCCTTTGTAAGAAACATATGCTAGAAGTATTCTAACTCCTTCTAGTCTAGAAATAGGTGAAAAAGTCTCTCCAGAGTCAATTCCTTCTTCTTGTGCATAACCTTTGCAAACAAAACTAGCTTTATTTATGATAACTTCTCCATGCTCATTAAGTTTTTTTATGAAAATCCATTTCGTACCAATAATTTTTTTTTTCTTTGGGCCTGGGTACTAATGTCCATGTCTTGTTCTTCTCAATTTGATCATACTCTTCTTTCATTGCTTTCATGCAATCTTCATTATCTAGTGTGTCCTTTACTTTCTTAGGCTCAAATGTAGATATCAAACATGTATTGTCTCTTACATTGCTTCAGGTCATCACTCCATTGTCCTTATTTCCAATAATCTTGCTCACAGAATGAAACCTTCTCACATATTTTTCCAAATAGACTTGGTATCTCCCGGTTCTTCAATATCAACATTCGGATAAAATAAACAGCATAACACTTGTATCAACTTCTATTCAGAAAATAACGACTAACTCGACTAACTCCAAAGAGTTACAATTTCTTATTTAAAGGAAATATACAACTAATCCCTAAATCTAAGATCACTCCATTAATGAGGATTATTACAGATACATAATGCTTCATAACAAAAATATCAGCCATAGAGAATAAGTCTTCCCAGAATATAGTACACAGTGCATCTAGATCCGCATGCTATCTTTAACAGGAAACTGAATTGATTTGTTCTTCTCACGAAGATCTTGCAGTGACGCCTTTACTTACTTCAACTGATTTCTTGACATCTTCTACATGATGGTGTCTTTGCAGAAATGATTGTATTTTGAATTCTTCAGCATCACGATGCTGATTTTTAATTCACCACGACTGATCCCTACAACATAATCAATGCACACACAACCTACGAGACATACATATTTTCATCATGAATATCAACAAAGAAGTGTTAGATTCCAATTAATACTCTTGCAAGGCACATGGATACGGGAAGGAAACTACCCACAAACATAGCAGATGAAATAGAACCATTCATTAGCATATAACTATTGCATCTTATCATTTTATCCATCAATTCCAAGCAAATATACTATGTTCCCTTTTGATCCATTTTACTACTTATGTCCTTACATATATAAAATATACATATAAAACCATAAGTTTAAGTATTTGTTATGCAAATAAACCGCTGGAAAGAAAATAAAAAAAGCATTTGAAAAGATGGCCATTAAAGAGGCTCATCAGTTGACATGGAGGAGTATTATCTTGCAATAAGTGCAAAGGTATGAGGGGATCATTGTAAGACTCTATAAATTCGGACCTAGTGGTACTACAAAATATTGGATTTTTTCCATGCTTGTTCTTACTATATGTCATGTCAAGCATAGGGTGTGGTCATGGTTTCATATTTTAGTGTGTCCCTATTTTAAGAAACTTTAATATAGTGTCTAGGTCTATGTTTTGTTCTAGTTTCTCTTCAACAATTTGGGTATTAGAGAAAGTCCTTTTTCTTTCCCTGTTGTTAGTCCATGTTTGTGGGTCAAATTAGTCAAGTGTCGATCTTATTTTGTGTTAGTCACTTAGTCATAGCTTGAAATGAGTCTTAGTGTAAAATTTTTGTGAGCTTCCAAATAAAGAGGACTATTGTTAATCAAAGCGTCATTGTTGTTTTATTTAATTGTCAAAGATGGCGAGTGGTCAAAAAATTGTATAGTCATAGGCTCGCTGCAAGTATAAGAGTAAATAGTTTGATGTTACTAGGTTTCAAGTGAACTTTGAAAGTTATTCCAGTCACACTGTCACAGCGGTTATGTGGAAAGAAAGTGTCTAAGTCACAAGTGTGTGAGAACATTATAAGTGGTACTATTAGGCTAACATAATGGTTATGTCTAAATTTATCGCAACCTTGCAAGGTTTCTTGGTGGTTAAGTTTTATGGATGTGAGTGCACGATGATGTGCCTCATGGTAGGGAAAGAGGTTGTAAAATATAAAGTATATGGTGATTGCAACCTTGTTGCGGTTAAGCACAATAATGTTAAAGAGAATGACCTTAACAGTTGCAATGATGCGATAGAAGTTTCTTGGCAGTCAGTCGTAGCCTCACGGTGGTAAGAGGAACTAAAGATTTTAAAGTTTTGAGTGATTGAGGAGATGACATGTGGCAACGTAAATTGAGTCAGACTTCTAAGTGATAAAAATAAAAGAGGTTTTTTTCCAAATTAGATTGTGACATTTGGCTTTTTTTGGCGCTTTGTTTTGATGATGTGGGTTTTCTTTTTATAGTTGCATATTTTAATCTGATGGACAACTCAGAATGAAAGGAGGACTTGCCGTGACTAGTTGAAGTAAATACAAGATCATGTGAGTTAATGAATGAAGAAATTTCTATGATAATAATGAGATGAAATCTATAAATGCATTATTATTGAGATATTTGACATAGTTTTCAAGAAAAAAAGGGAAAGGTACAAAATAGTAGGTTCGTGGAAAAAAAAATGAAAGTGTTTTAGAGTTCAGACAACCAAGAGAAACTATAAGACTATATGTCTTCTCTATTTGGTGAGGATTTTGTTTCTATGTTGATAATTTTCTGCAAGCTAGTTTCAGTCATGAGTCAAAGTACTTCCTCTAGTTTGAAGGTGTCTTGTAAGAGTAAGGGAACTAGGAAAAAGTCATTCTTGCAGGAATTTATAGATTTACTTCCAGAATCCATGAACAATAAATCCAAAAATGAGTATGAATGGATGGATGCTTGTAGTCAGTGTAGGAACCCGTCGACAATGTCATCATCTAGATTTTCCCTCTTTGCATATTTTTATAATAATAGAGTTAGAGGGGTGTCAATGTCTAACCCTTGGGAGTTGAACCTTTAAAATTTGATAGTTCCTGATGTGTTTATGGATGTGAACCATTTGAGAGAATTAACCAATGCTTATTGTCCCATCACCAAGGTTATCTGAAGGAAAAATAAGCATGTCCTAATTACAATTGACAAAAGGAGCTTTGTAGATTCTTTTCAGATTTTTGATGCTACATGCACTGACATAGATTTTGAAAGAGAGAAGAGAAATTACTACACCCACAAAGAAATGATGAAGAAATATTTAATTCTAAGATATGTTCCTAGGGCTAAAAGAAAACTCATTCCAATTCCTAAGAATATCAATGAACCCTATGATCTACAAATATTTCAGAATTACCTGGCTTTCACAGCTTATGGGCTATGTAAGGTGTTAGGATTGGATGGTGACAAGACAATACTTGAATATCTATTGATGATGGCTATGATGATAAAAAATCTAGAGATACATATTGATTATGATTTTGTGGTAAATTTGGTAAGAAATGTTAATGAAGGATTAGTAGCAACTCAAAAGAATCCCGCAAAGGTTGATTTTAAGTTTTATTCTTTCCTTTATCATTTAATTATGTACCACAATTTCAATGAGATGGATAAGAAACTAATCTTGTAAATATAAGAATGTGGTGTATTACTATCTATTCAATTATGGACCTGTGTGTGGGATAATAGCTCTCCTTATTCATGTTTTATATATTTTGAGAATTAGATTGTTTCCTTGGTCCTCGATTTGCTTGGGATTGGTAGAGAAAGATTTTTTTTGGGATTAGGAAGTTGCTAAGGCCATTTAATTTTGTTCCTAATTGTCAAGTATCACATAATTTAGGTGATTTCTATTTCTTTGATGAGGTCATTGCATTCATGGTTTATGGTTGTCCACAACCTCCCCATATCTTACAAAAGTTTGTTCCACCAAGGTTTTTTGTAATTGAGTTTCTGTGGCAATTTTTTTTAGTTGAGAAAGAGTACCTTAATTATCATAGGAAGGGCAGTGACCTAAGGAGAATAGAGATCATAAAGAAGTGACCTAAGGAGAATAGAGATTAGAAAGTATCAGACTATCTAACAACTATATTGCATGATCGATTGAAGTGAGAATTTGTAATTCAACGTAATTGAGGTATTTACATCTTCTACTCGTACATAAGCTATTATGCACCTTTGATTTATGATGTTGTAGATCAACCTAGATACAAAATCAAGAAACATCCATTTAAGTCTTGTGAAGATGACCCTGAAGGAGCATTTTCCTAGACACCGCACGACGTCTTGCATGGAGAGAAGGGATACCCATTGGTATTCAGACATCATAGAGATACCAAAGATAAAACATCACATGGGTTGATGGTGAACTATTTGGCATGATCCAAATTATTTACAGAAAATTGAAAGAAAGAGTCAGATTTCCTAAAGAGTTAGTTGAGAAGTACAAGGATACAATTTGTTTCATGGTTGAAATTGATTATGTATGCTTTGAGGTAGTTGTAGCTAGGAAGAAATGGTGTTACCCTATGGGTTATGAAGTTAGTTCAAAAGTTCTAACTTTGCAGATTGAACATGTGTTTGCATATGAAGTAGATACATATGAGGAGAGATGGGGAACCTACAAAGAAAAATCAGCTAAAGTCAAAGAAGAGAAGGTTAGAGGTATGAGGAAACTAAAAGTAGAAAACATTATTGATGACTGTGGAGCTAAGGTGGGTTTAACCAAAGAAGAGATCAGAGAAGTAAGGAAGAATATAGAAGAGAGATCTTCTGGGTCGGCAAGCACTGCTACTGCAGCCCTTACACCTCCAGAGATTGAGAAGGTAACTAGTCCACCTTCTATAATAATTGATGTAATCACCCCTCACCACTATAGAAGACATCGTAGGAAGAGGAAGTAAAATTAGTACCTCAGAGAAGCACAAGATCCACTAGACCGAATTCACCTCCTAAGGAATAGAGGACTTAAGGAGAAGAGGAGAAAACCAAAAAAGAGACCATAAGTGACAAATTTATGAAAGTATGATTTGAAGATGTTGGATAACAAAGCTATTGAGCAAGGTAATCTTGTTTCAGTGAGAAAATACTATGACAGGTATGAGGAATCTGATAAACTAAAGATTGAAGACATAGTAGTAAATCATTTACTTGTTTTCAAGAAGAATCTACTAGAGCTAGAGGGAGGTATACCTAAGTAACTATATGGTAGACCTAAAATTAGGAAACAGATTGCACACATTGAAGATGAGGCTATAAGGAATCAAGCTATTGATGACATGTTTCCATTAGTTTCAATATAAGAGAGAGAAAGAATATTGGGAGCACTCAAACCCTTGTTGAGAACCAAAGCAAGATTAGTAAAAATTATGGGCAGGAAGTATGAATAAGTTTTAAAGGAGACTCAGAAGGCACTAGATCAAATACTTATGAGTGATATTCCTGAGAATTTTCCACCTCCTAAACATACTATGCCTACAACTATATAAATTGGTGAATGTTCTGAGGTAGCTGAGGTAAGTGTTGAGAAGAGAAAAGATGTCATGCAACTAGATTTATATGTTTTCGGTGTGCCTATGAACCTTGGCACTTCACTTGATGAGAAGGACCCATTTACATAAAACATTGACAATACAATGGTAGATGAAGTGGAAGAACATAAATAGGAATAAAAGAAATTTGAATCTAAACAGACTTGTGAGGCAAATGAATTAAAAGAGGAAGAGACAAGAGTTGAGGTAAAATAAGAACTAGACACATCAACTACTCTATTGTTGGAAAGTAAGGATACAAATTGAAGTACTGATGTTGTCAATATGGACAAGGATGAATTGATGAGACTATCTTTCATCACATTGACAAAAGAAAAAGAAAGATATGATAAGGAAGGAGATAAGAAGACTAAGGTAATCACTAGAGCAGTTAATACTTTGAACAAACTTCTCTGAGTACCTATTATATTTTGAGGAAAGGCTGAAGCAGAAAAGCTGAGTTTGGCACTAGATGAATTTGATAGTCACACATGGAAGGGTACTATACAACTATTATATAAATCCTATCAGATATATCCAGAATATTGAAGATATCTTAGCAAAGGAAAGGGCTACACTAAATAGAATGATAGACAGTTGTGAGACCTTGTCACAATCTATATTAGAGATGGAAAGAGAAATAAAAATATTTATGACAAGATGCATGTATTGGATATTGAGAAAGGGAGATTCATGACAAGATTTGGTCTACTGAAGTGTTTAATCACTCCTAAGCTATTAATTCTTGAAGTTCATTTATCTGATATGGAGAGGATTGTTGATTCATTTACAAATTCTATACCCATAGACCTAAACGAAATAGAGACATCATCTTATGCACTAAATGGAATAATTCATGTCAGTTAGTTGTTGATTGATTCATGGAGGACTGAAGTGAAGATCATGGAAGACACATTCCAGGATATAATTAAATTGGTGAGCGAGCACAAAAATTCTACATTTTTTTGTAAATTTTGGACACACCTTTGTCATTATTTTCAAAGGGGGAGAAGGAAATAAAAATTAATTAAGGAGAAAAGGATAAAAAAAAATCTAAAAAGAAAAAGAGAAGAGACAATTTTGTGTTGGAACACTTAGTCATTTTTTTCTAAGTGTTGCCAACAATGCTAGAGGGAGAGATTGTTGGCAAGTGATAGTTTTGGTATGGTATGAGACACTTATGGGTTGCTATTTATGGCAACACATCTGGTATATTGATCAATTGGAATGAAGTTTAGTTTTGGAGACACATTCTTCAAAATGACTAAGTACAGAGTCATAAATACAAAGTATAAGAGTATTGTTGTGGATAGCGAAGATTGAGTAAAATGTTTTATGACTTTTGATCTTAGAGGAAGATAATATGGATTATTTTTGACCTCCACCTAAGATCAATTTGGTTTTGGAGATGATTATAGTGAGTTAGAGAGATTTGAATACATGCACAGACAACAGAGAAAAGTAAGAGTAGTTGAACAAGTAGCGATGAATCAAGGAGTATATCATGGACTCCTCGCAAGATAAGTTGGATTATGATTTTGGATAACCTATATTTTAGTTATGTAAGAGCGTCGACTTTGTAATTACTCTTTACATTCTTAATTCTATTTTGTACTAAGAGCCGACTATATAATAATAATTAAGAGAGCTGACTTGATGATGTTAAAGAGATATATATGAAGAATTTTTGTAAAGTGAAGATATGGCATGATGAGATAAGGAAGGATATGTATGTATGAAAATGAAATATGCAAGAGCAGAGGTTGAAAAAGATCATTGAAGAGCTATGGATGGAACTATCTAAGCATTGAAGATGCTTGTTTTGTTCATTACTGAGAACACTTTGTAACATAAGTTTTTGTTGTAAGAGTTGTAAGCTCAGTTAGCCCCTAACAGGGTGTTGTATACCTTTAACAAGGTTGTTATTCCTTTAACAAGGAAATGTAATATGTAATATTCAGCTCCTAATAAGGCTAGCTATCCTAATAGGGACACTATACTTTAGTGCATGGTTTTGGGTACCATCTCCACCTGGGTTTTCCCTTGGCCAAGGATTCTTTGACAAAAAATAATGGTGTTATGAGTTCTGTGTTATTTTCTTATGTTTTTCTCATTTTTGTAAGCTTATGGTTTATTTGGAATTGGTTAAAGTTTAATTTAAAGTGTTGTAATACTGATTCACCCCCTCTTAGTATTACTCAATCCTAACAGAATAAGAAGAATCTAGTGATGGGAGGCTGCAGCGCGTGAACCCCCTATAAAGAAATAAAGTATTATTTCACCTAAGGAACACGTTCCTCAAGATAATGCAAAGGCATTTGTTCAAGAAATAGGAAAGTATTCCATGACATCAAGAAGGATATAGTAGAAGAGAGAAAAGAGGAATTGGGAGAAGGAAATGATTTTCCTTTGGTAAATCCAACTAATGATAGAATAATCATTTCCGAAAATTTTATGAGTGATGATAATTTCATTTACACTGATGAATTCAAAAAAAATCTTCTTAAAATAAAGCAGAATGAGTTGAGAGATAGAATGGATTTAACTGGTGATGACACTGGCCAAAACAAGGAAATTATCATTGATTTGCAATATTTTGATCTAACAACTATATAATTGGCTGTGGAGAAAGCTATAGAAATTGTTAAGGAACGTGGTATATTGCTTTTGCTTCCTTGGTGGGATATTTAGTCTACTTTCATCATTGATCAAATTAGAAGACAACCAAATCATTTGTTTAAATCATATTTTGAGTATGGTGGTATCATAAGAGGATTATGATTTGATCTAAAGTAAAAAACATTAGCCTTGTGGGCCTTGTCTCCCACAACTCATAAATCATATATGGTAAACATTCAAGAAAAAATGCAAGGAGACAAAATAATCTTGAATATGAAGAACACTAGGCACACTGAGGTTGCTGATTTTATATTTCATGCTTATTTTTTGAATAGGGAAAAGGTAGAGGATTTAGAAAAAGGAATGCAAAGATGTATGAATATATGATTTTTCTGGCCAAGAAGTATGAAGAGGTTTTGGGATATAATTCTGAATTTGAAAACCATGTGCAAGAACTATCTAAAAAGATTTCTAAAATGCCTAAGGCTATCAAGCTACTGGGTAATGTGTCACCAACTTATAGAGATATTTCTTGTCTAAGTGAGGTTAAGATGAAGTTAGAGGAGTATGCCAATAGAATTGAGAACTTGGAGGAGGTTGTAATAACTAAGGGATATTTTGTACTAATGAGGGTGATGCAACACTAAATTGACATTTTGGTAAAAAAATGTTGAGTGTTATTCATGGACACCATGTGTCCCTTCTTCAAAATGAATCATTTTGTCATGAGGTTGTCTCTTTTCTCAAGCCTTTCTTTAATATCTGGTCGGGTAGGAATGTGTTAATGGGAAATTTGGAAACAATAATGATGTATAGATATGATATGTATAGAAAGATTTTAGAGAGAAGGGACAAGGTAAATATTTTTTAATACTCTTCTTTCATTCTTGAATGGAAAAAATAGTTGATTAAAAGAAATTTGTAGTTGTTTGTTAATGTTTGTTATTCTTTGGTAGAATTCATTTATGTTGGGGAAAATAAGTTAAAATCTATTGATGTATGAAGCTGTGAAATTGAGCTTATATTAGTAAATATTGAAACAATGCTCAATATGGATAATGTTGTGGATGTTCCAAAATTTAATGAGGTATTCGATGCAATGTTTAGAACTGGATTGAATTACATAAAATTCATTGTTGATGCAAGGTAAATCATAGATGCCAAGTTGACTAAATCAGTTAGTCAGTTTTAGGAATTGAAGAGTTTCAATTGGTCGGGGGACAAAGAAGTTGATAGGTGGGAAATGTTTCTAAATGGAAAAAAGGCCCAGATATAATGACTACTGACATTTTCTTTTTCTTTTTTTTCTTTGTGACTATGATAGCATGGAAATTATGATGAGTCAGAAGTAGATCAATTTCATTTATAGTTATCTTGATTTTGTTGTCAAAAGATGAAGATAACTTATACTTTTGCAAAGGCTAACTGATCTAGATATATGAATAATTGTTAGACTTGTGTACCTGTTTACAGTTTCTTCTCAAGGTTTTTTCTACTACCATATCATTTTCGAGTTGAAGTTATCTTTTGGTTGATCTTTTTAGTTTTTTTGTAAAAGTGATTTGAAGCTTGTTGCATTCCTTAGTCTATAATTAGAATTCCAAGATCACTTGAGAAGGGTTCCTAATTTTCTATGTTATGCCAGTCTATTTAAATACAATACAATATATTTGAAGTGCATTATCTGAAAAGCATGTATGGAATTTGATGGTAAAGTAGCAAATAAAGTTTGATGATATGTCTTTGTATCAAATTGTACTCTCTATAAACTGAATAGAAATTAAGGTTTTGTCTCAATTTGTCTCTCTAAGTTATCAAAAATGAGTTTGTTATTTTTTGTTATCTTTCAAGGAAATAATTAAATATGCTGAGATGATTAAATGTGAGAGTTTATGATTTGTTGCAATTTTGATAGTATTTTTCCATAGAAATGAGAACTTATATACATTAAGGCATATTTTCTTTGAGTTCTATGTTGACCGGTTAATAAAATTTTCTATCAAATATTTTATTATTTTATGTGACTCTATAACCCAAAATGGATTAGGCATTTCTCATAGGTGATGCATGAAAAGTATGGTGAAACAAATTTAAAATATAAAACTGTCATGTGCTTTGTTTTTTGGATAAATTATTGAGGTTTATCTTAAGTATCCATGTTGTCATGTGGTGGGGAGTTTTATAATAATTATTTGAGAAAGTAGATGAATTAAAGGTACACCCACCTAAGTTTTTTGGAGCTTGAAGTGTAGAAGGTCCAATCACCTTGTTACTATTGGGATTTTCTTGTCTTTAGTTTGTGGATGAAATAATGATTGATTTCAGTATGTTCCTTGACAATTATGCTAAATATTAATGATCTTTTAGAATCAAGGGTAGAAAGAAAAAGAACCAACATAAATGGTGAATCTACTGGGGAATCATTTTGGGAAATTTTTTTAGTGAATAACTAAAGACATATTTTTTATTTCCCTTATATATCACCAGTGGGTTTGTGTGGGTAGAGAGTTAAATTTATAACATTAATATTGGTTAAGTTGTTTCTCTGTGTTGAAGAATTTTTTTAAATATTTATATTGTCCCATGGAGGGTGGAGACTCTAAGGTTTCAGTCTAGGTGGAATGTTATTTTTTAATACTAATAAAGGAAAATAATTGTCTCTCTCTTATAAATAAGAATAAAATATGCATGAAACAAGGTCTTTGTATCAGGGGAGGAGTCACAGACAAATCGACGATGAAGGGAAAAGATGGAAAAAATGAATCAAGAAATAAGTCATCTTCACCCACTAGTAGTTATATTCCCCCTTATTTTGGTGAAAATGTTTCAAATATTGAAGATTCACAATATACTCCTTTAATGATGGGTTATAAGTATTCTTTTTTGTAATGAACTATCTCCTAGGACTTGTAGAAACCATTCTGAGATACCAAAAGGCTCTGGAGACTATGTTGTGATGATGATGGTAATCAAATTTATGTTGATGAAGACATGGGATTCAAATTCACATCTCATACTGAAACTCCTAAAGACCCTTAGAATATTCAAGAGTCTCAAGTTGAAAGGGTTAGGGATTTTAATCAAAGGTTAGAAATAATGACTAATAAGTTTAAGGAAGAATTAGAAAGGGAAGATAAAAAGGAGAATTTGAAAAAAAGAGGAAATGGCTAGCTTGAAATCTGAACAAGAAGATATGTTTAATGACTTTGGTGCCAGCAAGAAGTTGAGTCCACTTTATGGCCAAAAAGTGGAACTGTTTTTCCTATTTTTTCAAATTCATCCCGTTTGACCTAAAGATTTGAGGCACTTAGACATGGAATCTTACAAAAATTCACTGATATAAAATTTTAGGATTCGAAGTCTAGTTTCAAAATATGTATTTTTTTAAATACCCAGATGATAAATTTCAAATTTCAATGGGGATTACTAAAACCCTCATTTTAAAAGTCACTCTTTCAGGACTATACCATGCATGTGTACGGCAAGCGAAACTAGACTCAAATGACACTATTTTTATAAACCCTTTTGGGAAATGGTAAGTAACACAATTAAGATTGATTAGAATATTTTTCCATATTTTTTTATTAGATATTTTTTTTTATTAATTATATATTGGGCTCAATCGTTGTTTATAAAATCTCGTGTACAAGAAGCATAATTTGCCCTAAACATTTGATTTTTTAATAAATTTTTTAAAGTGTGTAGAATTATGTGTAGTTTGATGTCATATAATTTATTTTTCAATAAACATTTTAAAAAAAAGTTATTAAAATTATAAAAAAGCTTGTATTCTCTTTCCTATAGACATGTTTTAG
>MU227088.1:1942062-1957935 GCA_018584345.1 Thuja plicata | reverse complement strand
TTATTAAAATAATTTTAACATCTAAGAAACATCGCACATGCATCCATCTAAATCATGTATATCTAGTACATTTGCATATCCATCTACATTATGTATATCTAAAACAATGCATCCATCTAAAGGGTACCTAATAGGTCCTAAGAGCTTTTAATGAGTCTAAAGGGGTCTTAAGGGGTGGGAGGACCCATTCATAGGTACTAGTGTTTCTATTATGTTTTAAAAATGC
Source organism: Thuja plicata (assembly GCA_018584345.1). NCBI lineage: Eukaryota > Viridiplantae > Streptophyta > Pinopsida > Cupressales > Cupressaceae > Thuja > Thuja plicata. The sequence goes on along the minus strand of MU227088.1, from coordinate 1,957,709 downwards.
AAGGTTACAAAATTACAAGTTATGTGTTTCATGTATGTGTTGTGGGTTTCTCATTTGTTTTAATTTTCTATTGTACATTTTCTACTGTACATTTTAAGATATATATACTAAATACAAGAGAAAATTAAATACATTTACTAAACTAATTTTAACATTTACGTACAATAATTTATTAAATAAATTTGACATGCATTGCATTTTTCATAATAAAAATAAGAATAAATACTATTAAAAAAAACAATAATTAAACTTAATTTACTAAAAAAAGACCTACGTGAAAGTGGTGTAGATGGAAAGCGAAGAGGTAGAGGTGGTGTAGATGGCAACTAAGGAGCTGCAACTCTGAAGGGAAAAAAAACAACAAATATGATTAGAAAATAGTTAAAACTACTAAAAAATTAAAAAAAATGGAAACAAAACTAAAAAAAATTTGAAAACATCATCACCTAAAGGAGTTTGGGCTCTAAAAAAATGGGGTAGAGCTATGGAGTGGGATCATGATAGCTGAAAATGACAATAAAAGTGCCAAAAAAAAAAAAGTTTTGGAAACGGGGTCTCGTATGATATGTCACCCCGTTCTGAGATGAGGTAGCATTCTAAACGTCACCCCATTTTGAGTGTAACCCCATTTAGCTTCGGGACCCCATCTCTTACGGGGTGACAATTTGAATTATGGCTCAGGGTCCCGAACTGAAATGTCACCCTGCTATTCTAAAACATCACCCTGTTATTTTAGAATGTCACCCCGTTTCTTGAAGCACGATTTCAGAAAAATAACTAAGGTAAAAATTTCCTAGTCAAGTGGACTCATCTTCTTGCACACACCCACTTATTGATAGATACCTAAAATAGAGAAACCAAAACATAATGTCCCTAATAGTAATATTGACTTACCCAGAGACAAGGATACAATTTTGTATACTAGGGAAACTTTGAATGTTGCCTCAAAAATAAAAACTAGGGAGCTCATAGATGAGGAGCTTAGGAAAGAACTTGAAGAATTTGAAAATGAATACACTAGACAAGAAATATTGGGAAGAAAGTCACAGTTTCTTAGGAGAAGGTGTGACTTAGCTGATATGGCTAAAAGAGAGAATATATGACCACAATGATAGAATATGAGAAATTTTAAGGTTTAAGAATTTCTTAAACCTATGATTGATCTTCTAACCAAACAAGAGGGTGCTGCTATACCAAGACCAAATGCAAGTATCAATGTTCCCCCTCTTGAACCTTTAATACCTTTACAAGTACCACATATATCTGTCCCCTAGATTTCATTTCCTTTATCAGGACCTCAACCAATAAATCCTATGCAAGATCATATGTACCACAAAATATTACACCAACAACAATAATACCAGAAATTGTTACAACAATTTATTAATTTGTAGACCCAACAATTGAATGCTTAACCTGCCCCGATGCAACAACATTTCTAGCTCAATGCACAATTCATTCTTCCACCTCAGAATTATGCTAATCCTGAAAATTATGGAAATAACCCTTTCTTAAGACCATAGATCCATTTTAATATATACAGACAAATTGACTTCACTGGAATACCAGGTTATCCTAATAATATAGATAACACTTTAAGGTTTAAAATTCCTAATTTTTCAGGAAATAGGGGTGTGTTTGGTGAAGATCATATCACGACATTCAAAAATGTGTTAGAAAACTATGAGGTACATCATGAGGATTTAATAATGAACTTATTTATGCAATCACTCCTTGATGATGCCAGAGAATGGTATAAGGGCCTACCATATCATCATATTGGGAATTGGCAAGAATTTTAGAGAGTTTTCAAGGAAAATGATGGGGACCATACATATACTAAATTAGAATTGGGAGAAATAACAAAAATACAAAAGAATCAAAATGAAATAATTTTAGATTTTAAAACTAGATTTATTAAAGTGTTAAATAAAATTCCCCATCATTTGAGGCCTAATGATGCAATATGTTTGGTTTTCTATCTAAATGCTTTTGATCCCAAGTTTAGATATGAATTGAGGTATAGGGATGTGATAACTCTTGCATATGCTTTTAAGGCAGGTTTGAGTATTGAAATCAATATAAAAGCTGCAAGGAAGATAGGAAAAAAATATGATATTAGAATATTACAAAATCCCAGAGGACCTCAAAGAAAAACTCCTATCGAGGAGGATAAAATTGATAAATTAATGGGTGATTTTAAGGATTTGAGTTATAAGGTTTCTAGAAATGAGAAAGGGATATCAAATTATAGGCACAATAATTTAAAAAAAAAAATTCAGGCCTTTGAGGTTGTAGGATATGCCTTATCACAAAAATTTGAAAGATGATAAACTTGTCCTAGATAATTTAAAAAAGGAAGAAAATAGAGACACCCTGGACCCTTTGAAAATAAATACAACAAATAATATGGAGGATACACCATAGTATGTGCCATGTAATATGCCTCACTCTTATTTTCAGTGTAAAATCACACAATATTTGATTAAATCTGATGAATATAATGATGGTAAGGAGAAAAAATAAATAAATTGCAAGAGTATCAATATGTTCAGGACAATTTATGAGGGGTTTGTTCTGAAAAACTAGTGTAGTGATTGAATGTGATTCTTCTGATGATGAAGAAGATGGTTATGCCAGTAAGGATTTTCAATTTAGAAAACCCAATTATGAAGAGGTAAGGTCTCTTATTATTTCATCTATGGCACAAGAAAGGAGCACTTATAGTTTATTGAATAGAAAGGTTGAGAAAGATCATGGTAAATATACTACTTGGTTTATGAGGGAAGGTGTCCCAAAAAAAATCACTGATGTTGCAAGTAAGAGGTATTCTACTTTAAATGATTGAAAAGCCATGAAAGTGCACTTTGAAGAACCCACTAAGCCCAAATCAAATTCTAGTAATGTTAGTTCTTCTAAGGTAAGTAATGACCAAAATAAATCTAAAAAAAGTAAGCCTACATCTTATAGTACAGTTAATGTTCCTTCTTTTGATATGAAAAAAACATTGACACAAATGAAGGTTTTAGTATCTATAGTAGAAATTATGAAGATAAAAGAACATAGAAAAGTATCACTTTCTTTGTTTTCTCATATTATGAACACACTATTAGTTAATAATGCAGATCCTAAAAGGAATGGTGGATTTAAACCCCTAGAGGTTTATGTCAGAAAAAAAAAATTCATGAACCTTCATAGGTATATCCATTCTATGTGACACTTTTTGTAAATAATAGGTTGGCCAAAAATTGTATGATTGATTCAGGGGCTACTGTTAGTGTTATGCATATGATTTTATGAGAGGTTTGGGTATGAAGGTTGATACCTCATACAAATCATGCTATGCAATGGATAAAAAGGAAGTCCCTATTGTAGGAATAATGATGAATATTGAGGTGAATATTGCTGCAGTCCTTGAGGAAAAATACAAAATGGACATAATTGTTATTGATATTTAGCCTCACTATGGAATGTTGTTATCAAGAAAATGGGCTGCTGTAGTTAGAGGTAATGTATAGTTGGATTTATCTTATGCTACCATTCCCATTACTTGTAGTAAGATGAAACTATATAGGGAGCCTAGAGCCCCCGTTGTAGTAGAAATAGATGATACTAATCAAATGACTTGTTTTCTTGATATTAACCTTGATAAATTTACAGTGCATCAAGTGGAGCCTTTGTTAAAAACCACTAAGCCTATTATCAAAGAACTGTAGTTACAACAAGATGGTTTGTGTAAATTATATTTTGATTGTGCATGTTTTAAAGAGAGATTAGGAGAAAGAATTTTATTTATTTCTCCATTAGGTATGACATTTAAATACAAATTTTTGCTTTCTATTGAGTGCACAAATAATACTGCTAAGTTTGAGACACTCATGTTAGGACTAAAAGTGGTTGTGAAGCATAAGATTAAAATACTAAGGATTTTTGGGGATTTAGAGTTAGTTGTTTCACATGTTAGATCTTTATATGCTTTCAAAAATAAAAGGTTGAAATAATAAAAGCATGCAATATGGGACAAAAAAGAGTCTTTTGATGCTCTTTCAATTGAGTGGGTAGAAAGGTCAATGAATATTATGGATAATTTTATAGAAAATGTTTGTTTGAAAGAAAATGATCTAACATTGGCTGAAGTTTCCCTAATAGAGACAAAGTCAATGCATTCTATTTCTTATAATATTTATAATTGGCAATTGTTCAAAGATGATAACGATATTCTAAAATTCATTTAATGTGTTGATTATTATGAGGGTTAGAAGATTGATTGTAATGCATTTATGAAAGTAGTGGATGGGGAAGAAATGATAGCTAATAGTGAAATTGTTCAGTTAACCAAAAATAAAATTCCACGACGTCTAGTAGAGTTAGAGGGTATCTTTGATGATAATGATAGTAACTTGCACAAGAAATCCTCTACCAAGTTGGAAGATTTAGAAGAAATCAACTTAGGTTTTGAGTCTTCTCCCAAGATGGTATACTTGGGAAATAAATTGGCCCCTCATATTAGAACAAATTTGATAAATCTACTAAAAAATACAAGCATGTTTTTTTGTTGGCCTTATGAGGATTTGAAAGCATACAAAGAGGATTTGTTTCAACACAAGATTCCTTTGAAACCTACGTAAACCTTTTAAGAAAAAATAAGAGGCCTATTAATCCAACTTTAGCCCCATAGATGCAACAAGAGTTGATGGAACTTAGAGATGCTGAAATTATTAAACCTATTAGACATTTCTCTTGGGTTTCCAATTAAGTGTTGGTAATGAAAAGAATAATGGGGATATCAGACTGTGTGGAGTTTAGGAGTTTGAATGTCACATCTTTGAAAGATAACTATTCTTTCCCTAACATGAAATTAATGTTGCAGAAGGTAACTGGTTGTGATTTGTTGTCCATGATGGATTGTTTCTTTGGGTACAACCAAGTAAAGGTAAAAGAGTATGAACAATACAAGACAACTTTTACTACTCCATGGGGAATGTATGTATATGCTAGGATTCCAGTTGGTTTAACTAATGTGAGTGCTACATTCTAGAGGGAAATAGATCTAGCTTTAAGGAATTTATTGATGTTATCATATTATTTTATCAGGATGATATAACTACTTATTCTAAAGATGCAGGGTATCATGATAAATATTTGGATTATGCTGTGTCATGGAATCCTAAGAAATGCTAGTTTGTAGTTATTGATGGGAAATTGCTTGGACATATTGTATCTAGAGGAGTTAAAATTGATCCTGAAAGGGTTTCTTCTATTGATAAAATTCCATTGCCCAATAATATCAAAGGAGTATAGTCATTCTTGGGTAAGATTAACTTTGTTAAAAGATTTATTACCAACTTTTCTAAGATTGTAAAGCCTATTGTAAAATTCTAAAGAAATATGTTAAAATTGAATGGGAAAATGAGGCTAAGGAGAAATTTGCTAAGATTTAAAAGGCCATTCAAGGGGTACCAATTTTGAAATCCCCTGATTATAAAAAACCATTCCAGTTGTTTTATTTTTCTTCTTTTCATATTATAAAAGAAGTTCTTTTGCAGAAAGACAATGAAGGGTATGAACATCCTATTGCATTTATCAGTAGTCATTATAGGCTACGGAATGGAAATATGAAATAATGGAGAAGAAAGCTTATGCTTTGGTAAAGACTATAGAAGCTTTTAGGCCATACCTATTAAATGAAAATGGGGTAGCTTATGTCTCAAGTGTTGTTGTGAAGGATATTTTCTCTTAGTCAAAGGTTACTGAATGGAGGTGTAGATGGATCAATCGTATTCAAGAATTTAATTTGGAGATCCAAATCAAAAAATTGGTCAGAGGCTTAGGGTTATCAAAGATAATGGAAAAGGAAAAACTTGAATATATTTGGGTAAATAATGTCCAAGTTGATGATAATACAAGCATTGAAAGACAACCTTGGTAAAATAATAGTGTTTACTTTTTGAAAAACATGAAATGTCTAGAGAAAACAATAGATAATTAAAAGAGGACCTTGAAATTGCAGGCACAAAGGTATGTATTAATTCAGGGTGATTTGTATTGGAAAAATAGAGATGGAGTTCTTCTATTTTGTTTAGATAAAATTCAAGCTGATGAGGTTTTAAAATATTTGCATAATGAAGTGTGTGGGGGTCATTATTCAACAAGGACTGTAGCCCATAAGATCACTAGGGATGGGTATTATTAGCCTACCATATTTATAAACCCACATAGTTTGGTAGCCAAATGTGAGCCTTGTCAAAAGTTTTTTGGAAAATTGATATATGATGGAGCATTTCCTTTAAATCCAGTTTAGGTTGAGGGTTTGTTTTACTAATGGGGGATGGATTTTATTGGGGAGATAAGTGAGAAATCTACCGATGGTCATAGATAGATTCTTGTGGCTACAAATTATTTTACAAAATGGATTGAGGCCATACTAACCAAATATGCTACAGGCAAGGTGGTCATGAATACTCTGATGAATAATATTCTTACAAGGTTTGGAGTTCCCATCAAACTCGTTATGGACAATTCTATGTGCTTTAGGTGAGAGGAGTTCAAATATTTTTGTGCCAAATATGGAATCACTATTAGTTACTCTTCCCCTTACCATCCTCGGGGAAACAGGCAGGCCGAGTCCAGTAATAAAAGCCTAATGAATACCATTAAAATGATTTTGGAGAAGAATAAAAAATCTTGGGATTCAAAGTTAAACCTATAATTATAGTCTGATATAGTAACATTAAAGAAAGAAATTGGGGTATCTCCATTTGAGTTAGTTTATGGAACAAAGGATAGATTGCCTTTGAATAACTTACTTCATGTATACAAATTCATCCAGGAGGAAGAAATTGATATCTCTAAACCAATGGAGGATAGGATTATGATTCTTCTAGAGTTGGATGAAAAAATAGTTGAGGCTCATAAAACCAATATCAAATTACAACAATAGATAAAATATTTGTTTAATAGAAGAGTCATTGATAGAAAATTTCAAGTGAATGATATGTTGCAAGGTGTGCACCCTTGGTCTCATTCAGTCCACCAATAGCTAGTGACAAGGCTTTAACAACCTCCTATGGATTCTATAAGTCTATTGGTTATATCAAACACTAATATATTGGTCTTTTGATGTAACGACAACCACCCAATCTAACAATTGGTATCATAGCCTAGGTCACAGGCTCCAAATCCATGCATGTCCTAAGGGTGATATTGTTGCAAGGTGTGTGCCCTTGGTCTCATTCAGTCCATGCATCAGTTGGTAACAATTTTTTAACAACCTCCTATGGATTCTATTAGTCTAGTGGTTGTATCGGACACTAACAAATCGGTCTTTTGGTGTAACAACAACCCCCCAATCTAACATGATATGGTTCTCATGTGGAATGTAAGGATTTAGGATAAAATTAAAAATGGGAAATTTTAATAACTATGGTTGGTACCTTATGTTATTTTTGAATGTCATGGGATGCATTCATATTTTCTATAGAGCATGATTGTTGAAATTCAGGAATTGCCAGTGCATTGGAAATTTGTGAAGCCTTTATTTGCATAAAAAAACTCATAATTTGTGCACAGTAGTTTGTATATTTGAATATATGTATAATGTGTTTTCTTTTGGTCATGTTTTTTAGTCTGGTTTGTTTCTTCAAGGATTTTCTAGTTTCTTAGGTTGAACTAACTTTCAACAATCCCCAAAAAGAGCCACTGGGGGTACTGCAAAATATTAAATATTTTCCATTCTTATTCTTGCTATATGTCATGTTAAGGATAGGGTCTAGTCTTGGTTTCAAATTTTCTCCTGTCCTTGTTTCAAGAAATTTTCCTATAGTGTCCATGTCTGTGTCTTGTTCTAGTTTGTCTTTGAAAATTTTGGAATCAAAGAAAGTCCTTTTTATTTCACTATTGTTAGTCCATGTTTACATGTCAAATTAGTCAAGTGTCGATCTTATTTTTTGTTAGTCACTTAGTTGCAACTTGAAATGAGTCTTGGTGTAAAATGGTTGCTAGCTTGTGAGTAAAGAGGACTATTGTTAATGTTAGGAATAACAGTCCACAAGACAAATGAGAGGGGGGTGAATCAATTGTGATATAGATTATTAAACTTTAAACTTTATAAACCAAAACTTCAATGTAAATGATAACACAGTAAATGCCAACATAATAAGACAATACTTGTTGTCGAGGAAACCCTATTAAAGCTAAAATTTTGATGGGAATTAGCACCCAAAAATAATGTACTGAGAGTATAGTATCCTTGTTAAAATATTTAGCCCTGTTAGGAGATTATTACAACATTACAGTACACAGTCCCTATTTGGAAACAAACCCTGTTAGGAGTCAAGAAAAAGTATTAGGCTCACTTCCCAGGAACACTCCCCAAAGAAGGTTAATTCCACCCTCAAGGATTCCCAATCCAAACAAGTGTATATAGAAAATATACAATCTAGTGAACTGTCTGATAGCAATTGTCTTTGCTTGGTTAGTTCCAATGAAGTACTCTTATCACAACCTCTACTTTACATCCAACAACAAAACAAGCCTCATAGATTTCACTTCTCTTCCTTTTTAATCTCTTCCACAGCTTTCCAAAATAAAAGATCTCCCATATATACCCTTTTACAATAATTCATTAGGTCAGCCAATTAAGCTTTCCTAATACACAAATAATTGATTAGGTTGGATAATCAAGGCTTTCCAATATACAAATAATTATATAACCTCTTTCTAAGATACACATAGTACCTATAACAAGTAAACATCCTTTACAATCCATCAGTTATGTTTTAAGATCCACAATCCATGCTCAGTTCATTTTACACGCTACATGTATGAAGTCGGCCACCAAAATAGGTCTCCTTTAGAATACATGTCATAGATGACATCACCAGTCATCACAAAACAATTGAACACAACCCATTATTACACAATATGTCTATATTCCTCCAGTAAGCTCTCTTCACTAGAAATGTCTTTGACGGTAAGATATACCCAAAACACAGAGACTTACTTTGTAAAGCATCACAGTTTTAGTCCATAAACCAGTCTTCATCAAAATAATTGTAACATCCTCAATATGTAACATAAAGCCAAGAAACCTTAGGAATAATTTCAGTAAATTTCCTTCTTCATATAACCAAATTTGATCAGTCTCAAACATCTGTACAATGTCCATACACTTCTGCCAGTCAAGTAACTAGTATGTTCTCTCCATAGAAACATATGTTGACATCAATGACAAAACATAAATATGAACAACATGATCAACACCCAAATTTGATATCATCCAATAATCTCCCCCTTTGGCATTGATTGCAAAATATGGAAAAACCCATCAACCCAAAATGTACTCTTTCTCAATACAATCTTCTCAATATCCCCAACACAAATCTCCCCAAAATAGTAGGGATTTTCACATAGAATTTTTCCCCCTTTGGCATCAATGGAAAAGGGTGCCATAAGTCATCTTTAATATTCTGTAAGGTGTAGCTTTTTCAAATATTCATATCCAACAACCAGGTGCAATATCACCCAAATGTGCTCTAGTATTCCTTCGATCACTCCCCTTGAGGAGTAGATCCATACATCAAGTCCAGAATATGATATAGCTCTGAAAGCCACTGGACTGATGCATATCTACATCAATCAATTATCACAAGGAGGGGATATGACCCCAAGCATGCTTCTGAGATACTCAAAAGCATCTTTTGGAAAAAGTTTTGTAAATATATCTGTTATATATTCCTTTGTGCTAATATATTCGAGTTTAATCTCTTTCTCTGCTACCTTCTCCCTCAATAAATGATACTTAATAGAAATATGTTTAGTCTTTGAATGCGTTATAGGATTCTTTGACATATTCATTGTGCTAGTGTTATCATAATGGATAACCACTGGTTCTTCAAAAATTATTCCAATGTCCTTCAGCATTTGTTTCATGCAAACAACTTGTGTGAAATTTATTGCAGCAACAACATACTCTGATTCAGTTATAGATTGAGCAATATGGTTCTGCTTCTTTCTCAACCAAGAAACCATCCTTTTCCAAAGGAAAAATGCACCACCACTTGTACTCTTTATGTCATCCACATTACCTTCCCAATCAACATCAGTATAAGCTTGCAAAATAAAATTATCTTATTTTTCATACCATAATCCATATTTCGTTGTTCCTTTCAGGTATTTGAAAATTCTTTTCACAGCAAAAAGATATGTCACTTTAGGATTTGCCTAGTATGTAGCCACAATTCCAAATACATTGGTAATATCTTGTCTAGTGTGAGTTATATATTCTAGACCACCAATCATAGATCTATATTTTGTCTAAACAACACTTTGAGTCTCATCATTACAATTCAGTTTGTATCCAATTACCATAGGTGTTCCAATAGGTTTACAATATTCCATTCCAAACTTGTTCAACATTTCTTTAATATACTTGGTCTGAGATATAAAAATTCCATTCTCACTCTTATTAATTTGCAAACCAAGAAAAAATTTCATTTCACCAATCATTGACATCTCAAATTCATTTTCCATTTCTTTATAGAAATTGTTACTCATCTTATCATTTCCTACAAAAATGATATCATCAACCAAAACTTCTATTATTAATATTCCATCTTCATCAGTTCTTAAATATAAATTACTGTCTACATTACATTTTTTGAAACCAAGACGAAGTAGATACTTGTCTAGTCTTGCATACCATACTCTCAGTGCTTTTTTCAGTCCATAAAGTGTTTTCTTTAACTTACAAACCATGTTTTCATCCTCTGTCAAAGGAAACCGATTAGGTTTCTCAATGTATACTTCTTCTTCTAGATCTCCATTCAAAAATACTAATTTCACATCCATTTGATACACTTTAAAGTTTTTTATTTGCAGCATAAGTAAGAAATAATCTCACAGTTTCCAACCTAGAAATAGGAGCAAATGTTTCTTCATATTCTATGCCTTCTTGTTGTGAGTAGCCTTTACATACTCATCTATCCTTGTTTCTTATTACTATTCCTTCGTCATCCATCTTATTTCTGAAACCCCATTTTGTACCTATGACATTTTTGTTCTTAGGCCTTGGAACCAATTCCCAAGTATTGTTTTTCTTTATCTTTTCAAGTTCTTCTTCCATACCTTTAGTCCAAGATTCATCACTACATGCTTCATCCATAGTTTTCGGCTCAACTTGAGAAATTAAACAAATTTCATCTCTAACTCTAGATCTAGTCATCATTCCTTTACTTGCATCACCAATAAATTGATTTTCAAGAGGTTCTTCTTTACATAAATCAGAGTCTTAGGAGTCTCAGTAACTTCAATTAGTTCATATTCAGTTTCATCTTCAATCATCAAAGGTTCTACAGGTTCAATAGTGACCTCTTTCACCTTTGTAATCTGACCACTATCATATATTCTTTCCTAAATCTCAAATTTTTCATTTATCCTCACATTGGCGCTTTCAATCAACTTCCTCAATCTAGATTGAAACATTTATATGTTTTACTCTTAGTAGAATAAACAGGAAAATTTCCTTCATCACTTCTAGCATCAAACTTCCCTATCTCATCATCTTTTTTGATATAGCATTTACATCCAAATATTCTAAAATATTTCACACTAGGTGTATGATCAAACCATAATTCATAAGGAGTCTTACTTGTACCTTCTCTGATCTATATTCTATTCAAGGTGTACACAATAGTTCCGACTACTTCTCTCCAATGAACATGTGACACATTTCCTTCCAGCAACATAGTCCTTGTAGCATCTAATATAGTTATATTTCTTTGCTTTTCTATCCCAGTCTATTGTGGAGTGCTAGGATCTGATGTCTAGTTGTATATTCCATGTTCTTCATAGTAGGTATTAAATAAATCTGATGTAAACTCTCTACCCTTATTTGATCTCAATCATTTTATATTCAAACCACATTCATTCTCAAATGCTTCAGATTTCTCTCTCAAATATGGAACCCACATCATTCTAGAAAATTTATCAAAAAAAAGTATAAAGTACATTTCACCATAATATGATCTTGTTCTTGTAGGACCACACAGATCTGTATGCACTAGATACAACTTCCCTCTTATTGAATAAGATTGGCTTTTAAAACTACTTCTGGCCTTCTTCCCCATAACACACTCTGTACACATAGTGTTAGATGGCTTTCAAATCTTAGGTAGATCTCTTAGAACATTATTCATAATTTTCTTCACAATGTTATCAAAGTTAACATGACAAAATATTCTATTCCATAGCCAATTGTCATCAATATTTGCAATAAAAAAAGTAGCTTTAGATGTATTCAATTCAAATACATTACCTCTAGATCTAGTACCAGATGCGATCAAATATCCTGATTTACTTCTGATAGAGCTTTTCCCATTAATGAATTTCAACTAATAACCTCTGTCCACTAACTATCCAACACTCAACAGATTATGCTTAAGTCTATCAACAAGTAAGACATTGTCAGTATTTGTCTTTCCATCCAGAGAAATACATTCTTCTCCAATGATAAGTTTAGGAGTATTGTCACCAAATCTAACACCACCACCATCATATCTCTTCAAAATCATAATTTTTTTTTTATCTCGAGTCATATAATGTGAACAACCACTATCTATAACCCATTCAAATTTATTTTCAACATGAGATACTAAGGATTTTTCCTCATGTATAGGCTCATCATCCTTTATACCAATAAATCCAATTTCATCATAGTCACCACCATCATAAAAAATACCCTCACTAGCATAATAAAATTTCTTGTCTTTAGGACACTTTGATTTGTAAAACTTATATTTGTGCTTAGGAACCCTTGTAGGACATCTAGATAAAAAATGACCAATCATTTTACATGAAAAATATTTCAAAGGTAAATTGCCTTCAAATTTACCCTTATGTCTCTTCTCTCTTCTAGCGATCAATTCTACCACTTCATCTAGCTTTCTTTCTTCCTCCTATATATGTTCCCATTCCTCAAAATAGTCTCCAAGCTCTTCTCTCAGGTCACCATTTCTGGTGCTCACAATTCCAGATAAGGTCTTTTTTTTCTTATGCACAGTTGCCTTGAATGTCGAGTCAACTTTAGGTAAAGTATCTCCCAATTATGGGGCCTTAAAAGTAGTTATCTTTCCAATCAACATCTCTCTAGTGAAGTTTGGTGTCAAAGGAATAATATCCTCTATATCTTGTAGTTTGGTTCTATATGCATGTGTCAAAGAACTGAGTATCACTGCAATCACTTCTTCCTCACTGTAAGTACCTCCAGAGTTTCTAATGCCAGTAACCACTTCAGTAATTCTCTATCCATATGCCCTAATGTTCTCATCTTCTCTCATCTTCAGTGATCTCATATTTGTCTTCCAGTTTTGTATCTTTTCCTATTTTGTAAACTTATCTCCTTCATATAGTGCCTTTAATCTTGTCCAAATCTCATGTGCAGAGTCCAAGTCTTTTACTTATGTGATTTCACCTTCAAAAAGTGCATTGATCAATGATTCCTTTGCAATCATATTACATGAAAATAGCTTCTTTTGATCTTTAGTAGCCTTCTCCAATTCATCCTGAGTCACTATGTTTTCATTCTTCTTTGTGACCATCTAGTAGTCAATTTCCAAACATATAAAATGTGTTCTCATCTTGTTCTTCCAACTGTCAAAGTTTTCAGGATCAAATTTTATATTATCCTTCCTGTAGTAGGACATCTTCAGGATCACTGCAAGTTGTTAATCTTTCTCTCAAAGGACCAGTAGCTCTGATACCAATTTTTAGGAATAACAGTCCATAAGACAACTAAGAGGGGGGGTGAATCTATTGTGATATAAATTATTAAACTTTAAACTTTATAAACCAAAACTTTAATGAAAATGATAACACAGTAAATGCCAACACAATAACACAATACTTGTTGTTGAGGAAACACTGCTAAAGGTAAAACCCCAGTGGGAAATACCACCCCCAAATAATGTACTGAGAGTATAGTATCCCTGTTAAAATATTTAGCCCTGTTAGGAGTTTATTACAACATTACAGCACACAGTCCCTATTAGGAGTCAAGAAAAAGTAGTAGGCTCACTGCCTAGGCACACTGCCTAGGCACACTACCCAAAGAAGGTTAAAGCCACCCTCAAGGATTCAAAATCCGAACAAGTATATATAGAAAATATACAATCCAGTGAACTGTCTGATAGCAACTATCTTTTCTTGGTCAGTTCCAATGAAGTAATCTTATCACAACCTCTACTTTATTATAGCAGCAAAACAAGCCTCACAGCTTTAACTTCTCTTCCTTTTTGATCTCTTCCACATATTTCCAAAATAAAAGATCTCCCATATATACCCTTTTACAATAATTCATTAGGTCAGCCAATTAAGCTTTCCTAATACACAAATAATTGATAAGGTCAACCAATTAAGGCTTTCCAATATACAAACAATTGTATAACCCCTTGCTAAGATACACACAATACCTATAAAAAGTAAACATCATTTACAATCCATCAGTTATGTTTCAAGATCCACAATCCATGCTCACAATTCATTTTACATGCTACATGTCTGAAGTTGACCACCAAAATAGGTCTCCTTCAGAATACACACCACAATTAAAGTCACCAATTATCACACAACAATTAAACACAACCCATTATTCCACAATATATCTACAGTCCTCCAGTAAGCTCGCTTCGCTAGAAATATCTTCGATAGTAAGATATACTTGAAACACAAAGACCTACTTTATCAAGCATCACAGTTTCAGTCTAGAAACCAATCTTCACCAAAATAACTTTAACATCCTCAACATGTAACATAAAGCCAAGAAACGTTAGGAATAAGCTCAACACACATCCTTCTTCATATAATGAACTTCAATCATTCTGAAACATCTGTACATTGTCCGTACACTTCTCCCAGTAAAGTAACGAGTCTGTTCTCTCCATAGAAATATATGTTCACAACAGTGATAAAACATGAATATCAACAACATGATCAATACCCAAAACTGATATCATCCAATAGTTAATAGCAGCATTGTTGTTGTTTGATTTAATTGTAAAAGGTGGCAAGCTGTTAGAAAATTGTATAGTCGCAGGCTTGCTACGGTTATAAGCCTAAATTGTTTGATGTTATGAGGTTGAGAATGAAATGTGAAGGTTATTTGATGTAGGAGCATCCTGGGTGTAAGAGCAATCTTGCATCACCCAAAAAAATATTTCTGTTTTTATATTCAATAAGGGCTATTTTGTGCAGAGCTGCTATTTATGGAAAGTTACTATTTTTGGTAATTTTTGTATGTGCTCAGAATGATCTGATTTCTTTCTTGGAGGTTCATTTTGGTCATATAAGTNTGCCAGTAAAGTTTCATTGCCAGATCAAGTGTATATTGGAAGATATTGAAAATTTTCGGTATTGGCAGCAGGGTACAGAAACTTTGAACTCAGTTTTGAAGGCTTTAGAGGCCCCAGATGAGGTCAAAAATTTGGGGGACGGGCGCTTGCGGTGATCAAGCCTGTAGAGCGCTTCATGGCATTTCCGAAATGGGGTTATAATAGCCGATCGGGTCAACTGGTGATGACTTATGGTCTTCGGAAGTTGGGCCACCTGAAATGGCGAAAAATAATTTTCTTCAAAATTTCTGTTCGGGTTTCAAA
>MU227088.1:1915656-1930656 GCA_018584345.1 Thuja plicata | reverse complement strand
CTGTTGTTATCTCCTTAGCATGGTGGAGTGGATTTTTGTAGTTCCACATGGACGAGTGGTAGTGATTCTTTACCATTTTGGGTCTCAGTGTTCATGTGCCACTATTGGATGTTCCTTGTTCAGTTGTACTTATCTTGCTCTTGTTGGAGGTTTTAATGCTATCATTTCTATATTATATATTTATTGATCATATCGCATGTGATACTTGATCTGGATAATTGTAATCTTAATGTATTAAGTGATTATCACATACTCTGCGACATGTGTAGAGGATGTAGGTTTGATGTATACCTTATGGTATCAGTTTTAATCTTATAATTATTACATTGAGTTTTAGTCTTCTATAATTCTACGTCATGGAACCCTTGAGTTTTGTAATCTGTGCTTGTATGTGTTCATGTGAGTAAATGGTAATTTATTCTGCTTTATTGTATGTTCTTTTTTGTAAACTTTAAAAAAAAAGTATTATGCAAAAATAGTATCATGTTTAGGTTATTTCCTCTTGGGTTCCTTAGCGGGGCGTTACAGATCACATCTTCATTGTAGTTTAAAGAGAATGACCCTGACAATTGTGATGACATGATAGAGGTTTCTTGGCTGTTAGTTGTAGCTTCACGGTGGTAAGAGAAAATGAAGAGTTTGAAGTTGTGAGTGAGTGAGGAGATGACATGTGAAAACATAAATTGAGTTGGATTGCTAAGTGATAAAAAAGAAAAGTTTTTTTTTTCAAATTAGATTGTGACATTTAGAATTTTTGTGGTGCTTGGTTTTGATGATATTGGTTTTTTTACAATTGCATATTTGAATTTGATGGACAACCCAGAATGAAAGCATGACTGTCCATGTCTAGTTGAACTAAATACAAGAGCATATGGCTTAATGAATACATAGATGGTTGTGATAGTAATGAGATGAAATCTATAAATGCATTATTATCAAGACATTTGACACAAGGTTCAAGAAAAAAAGGGCAAGGTACAAAGTTGTAGGTTTGTGCGAAAAACAACGAAAATGTTGTTGAGTTCAAACAACCAAGTGAAATTGTAAGTTGATAGGTCATGTCTATTTGGTGAGGATTTTGTTTATGCGTTGAGAATTTTTTGCAAAGCTAGTTCCAATCATGATTAAAAGTACTTTTTCTCATTCTAAGGTGTCTGGTAAGAGTAAGGGAACCTGGAAATAGTTGTTTTGGTAGGATTTTATATATTTACTTCCAGAATCCATGAACAATCAAACCACAAATGATTATGAATGGAAGGATGCTTGCGGTCAGTGTAGGAACTCACTAACAATGTAATCATCTAGTTTTTTCCTCTTTGTATATTTTATAATAATAGATTTAGAGGGGAGCCAATGTCTAACTATTGGAATTTGAACCTTGCAAAGTTAATATTTCTTGATGTGTTTATGGATGCGAACCTGTTGAGAGAATTAACCAATTCTTATTGTCTCATCACCAAGGTTATCTGAAGGAAAAATAAGAATGCCCTAGTTAAATTGAGAAAAGGAGGTTCGTAGATGCTTTTCAGATTTCAGGTGCTACATGCACTTATATAATTTTTTATAGAGAGAAGAGAAACTACCACACCCACAAATAAATGTTGAAGTAATATGTAATTCCAACATATATACCTAGGGCTGAAAGAAAACTCATTCTTATTCATTATAATATTAATGAACCCTATGATTTAAGTACATTTAAAAATTACCTAGCTTTCAGAGTTTATTGGTCATGTAAGGTGATAGGATTGGATGGTGACAAGACAATACCTGAAGATCTATTGATGATGGCTATGGCGATGCAAAATCCATAGGTAAATAGTGATTATGATTTTGTGGGATATTTGTTAAGAAATGTTCATGAAGGATTTATAGCAACTCAAAATAATCCCACAAAGGTTGATTTCAAGTTTTATTTTATCCTCTGTCATTTAGTTTTGTACCACAATTCAATTAGATGGATAAGAATCTAATATTTAAAAAAAGGGAAGAATGTGGTGTTTCACTGCTTATTTGATTATGGATCAGTGTGTGGAATAGTATCTCTCCTTATTCATGCTTTATATATTTTGAGAATTGGACTGTTTCCCCTATCCCCGATTTTATTGGGATTGGAAGAGAAAGATTGTTTCTTAGGATTAAGAAGTTGCTAAGGCCATTTCATTTTGTTCCTAGTTGGCCAGTATTACACAATTGGGGTGATTTCTATTTTTTTGATGAGGTCATTATATTCATGGTTTATGGTTGTCCACAGCCTCCCCATATCTTACCAAAGTTTTTTCCACCAAGGATTGTTGTATTTGAGTTTCTATGTCATTTATTTTGAGTTGAGAAAGAGTACCTTACTTCTCATAGGAAGGGAACCTTTTTGCCTAGGCTCTAGACAATTTTTGACTTCTCTATTGGTAAGAAGTTTTTGGAGGAACTAAATACCTTTTTGAAGTAATACATGGTGAGAACACCAACAAGATGTTCTGATCCTAAAATTTTTATCAAGACTGCACTTTCACAAATGAATCCTTGGAAAGTGGTTTGTGACGATGAACCCTTGGATGAAGAGGATATAGTAATAAATTTGATGGGTAAATGTGAAGTGCAAGAGAGAAGGATAAAATGAGGGGATCTGACGAGGGTAGAGAATGATTTTAAAGAGGATAAAAATGATTTTATTGGTTTTTACTATGACTTTCCTTACTTAGAGAGAATTGATCAAGTGCTAAGTAATTACAATTCAATTATGCAAAGAGTTCCTCAAAAGGTTGTGGTTTCTCACCAACAGGTTCCAATTGAAATTGTATCTTCTACTGATGAGGAAGAAGATGAAGATGAAGAAGAAGAATCCAGTGATGGGGAGACCTCAGTGCATGAACCCTCTGTAAAGAAACAAAAGATTATTTCACCTAAGGAAAATCTTCCTAAAGATAATGCATAGGTATTTGTTCAAGAAACATGAAAATATTTCCATGACATCAAGAAGAAATTAGCAGAAGAGATAAAATAGGAATTGGGAGAAAGCAATGATTTTCCTTTGGTAAATCCAACTAATGATAGAATCATCATTTCCCAAAATTTTATGAGTGATGATATTTTCTTTCACATTGATGAATTCAAAAAAATTCTTCTAAAAATGAAGCAGAATGAGTCGAGAGATAGAATGGCTTTAACAGGTGATGACACTAGGAGAAATGAGGAAATTATCACTTCTTTGCAATATTTTCATCCAGTAACTATAGAATTGACTATGGAGAAATCCAGAGTAATTCTTAAGGATAGTGGTATGCTTTTGCTTCTTGGGTGGGATATTTAGTCTACATTCATCTTTGATAAAATCATAGGACAACTAGATCCTTTGTTTAAATAAGACTTTGAGTATGGTGATATCACAAGAGGATCATGAATTGATCAAATATATGGTAAAAAAATCAAGGAAAATACAAGGAGACAAAATAATCTTGAATATGGAGAACACTAGCCACACTAAGGTTACTGATTTTATAGTTCATGCTTGTTTTTTGTACAAGGAAAATGCAGAGTATTTAGAAAAAGGCATGCAAAGATGTATGAAAATATGATCTCTGGCCAAGAAGTATGAAGAGGTTTTGGGATATAATTCTAAATTCTAAAACTATGTGCAGGAACTATCTGAAAAGGTTTGTAAGACGCCTAAGACTATCAAGCTATTAGGTAATGTATCACCAACTTCCAAAGACATTTCTTGTCCAAGTGATGTTAAGATGAAGCTAGAGGAGTATTCCAATAGAATTGAGAACCTAGAGGAGGTTGTAAGAACTAAGGGATATTCTATCCTAATGCAGGTGATGCAACACTAAATTGACATTTTGGTAAAAAAAGTTGAGTGTTATGCATGGACACAATGTGTCCCTACTACAAACTGAATCATTCTGTGATGAGGTTGTCTCTTTTATCTAGCCTTTATTTAATATCTGGTCAGGTAGAAATGTGTTAATGGGAAAGTTGGAAACATCAATGATGTATAGATATTATATGCCTAAAAAGATTTTAGAGACAAAGGACAAGGTAAATATTGTTGATTCTATGTTTCATTCTTCAAAGGGAAAATAAGTTGATTAAAAGGAAGTTGTAGTTGTTTTTTAATGGTTGTCATTCTTTGGTACCATTTGTTTATGTTGGTGAAAATGAGTTAAAATCAATTGATGTAAGGAGCAGTAAATTTTAGATTATATTAGTAAATACTAAAATAATTCTCAATATCGATAATATTGTGGATGTTCCAAAATTTAATGAGGTATTGGATGCAATGTATAGAATTGAAGTGGATTACACAAAATTCATTGCTGATGCAAGGTCAATCATAGATGCTAAGTGGACTGAATCAGTTAGTCAGTTTGAGGAATTGAAGAGTTTCAATTGGTTGGGGGAGAGAGAAGATGACAAGTGGGAAATATTTGTAAAGGGAAAAAAGGCCCAAACAAAATGATTGCTGACATTTTTGTCTTTTTCTTTGTGGTTATGATGATAGGGCGGTTGTGATGAGCTAGAAGTAGATTAGTTTCATTTATAGGTATCTTGAGTTTGCTATCAAAAGATGCGGATAACTTATACTTTTGCAAAGATTAACCGATCTAAATATCTAGAGAATTGTTACTCCCCTATACACATTTCCAATTTTTTCTCAAGGTTGTCGCTGCTACAACATCATTTTGGAGTTAAAGGTATATTTTGGTTGATCTTTTTAATTTTTTTCCTCAAAGTGATCTTAAGCTTTATGTATTCCTTAATCTATAAAATGAATTCCAAGATCACTTGAGAATGGTTCCTAATTATCTATGTTATGTCAGTCTAGTTAAATATAGTACAATACATTTGAATTTATGGATTCTTTGAGAAGCATGTATGGTTTTTTATGGTAAATTAGCAAATAAAACTTGATGATATGTCTTTGTATAAAATTGAACTCTCTATGAATTGAATACAAATTAAGGATTTATCTCAATTTGTCTCTCTGAGTTAGAAGAAATTTGTTTATTATCTTCTTCTATCTTTCAAGGAAAGAATTAAATATGCTGAGATGATTAACTGTGAGAGTTTATGATTTGTTGCAAATTTGATAATAGTCATCCATAGAAATGAGAAGTTATATGCAAGGAATATTTTATTCGAGTTCTACATTGAGCGGTTAATGAACTTTTCTATCAAATATTTTCTCCTTTTATGTGACTCTATGACCCAAAATGGATTAGGCACTGATCATAGGTGACGCATGAAAAGTATGGTGAAATAAATTTAAAATATAAAACTGTCATGTGCTTTTGTTTGGATAAATTATTAAGGTTTATCTTAAGTATCCATGTCTTTTGGTGAGGAAGTTTTATAAAAATTATTTGAGAAAGTAGATGAATTGAAGGTACACCCACCTAATTTTTGTGGAGCTTGAAGTGTAGAAGGTCTAGTGACCTTGTTACTATTGGGATTTTCTTGTCTTTAGTTTGTGGATGAAGAAAAAATTGATTTCATTATGTTCCTTGACAGTCATGATAAATATTAATAATATTTTAGAATCAAGGGTAGCAAGAAAAAGAACCAACATGACCTTGATCAATATTGGATAGGAATGGATAGCATCTTAATCTTGATTTGTACTCATAGCATCTTAATCTTGATTTGTACTCATACTTGTTTCTTTGCACTTTAGATTATTCTCTTGACATGAAGCCACTTATAAGGACATGGTAGGAGTTTGGTTATGCATGGGGAATTCTTGAAGGGATGATGAAGGATAGTTTTAAATAGGCATGAAAGATAGTGAAACACATGAAAACTTGGGGTCTATGATCTTTGAAGCATGGAAGAAAATTTCAACATGATGTAAATAAGCTTGGGTTTATTTTAGAGGCAGCCCTTGAGGGTAGACATAGTCAACAAATAAATTATCATCATTATGCTCATTGTTTGATGGGGAGATTTTGACTAGTTTGGGTTCTTTAGGGGATGGAGGAACGATGGAAGAATTAGAGGATGCATGAGGACCATTATTAGACATAGGTCCATGGTTTAGGTCTTTCTTGAGATTAGTATCTTTTTCTTCATTAGATGACTCACTAGGATTTTGCACTTCAATTATGTCATCATCAATCATATCTTGGATTTTATGCTTCAAATCTACACAATTTGAAGTTTCATGTTCTTTATGTCTATGATATGTATAATAGTTTCTCAAAAACACAAATCCACATTAAGTGACTTGAGGCAAGGTGATGAGATTTTTTTTCAAGGAGCTCTTCCAAATTTTATTTATAAGATTATCCCAAAGGAGTAAATGATCTATCTAATGGACATTTAAATTCACTTGTAAGTTCCAAAGAGATGCTGGAGTCAAGCTCACGATGATATGATTTATTGTTGTCATATGATTGATAGACAATAATCTCAATAGAATCTAATGTAACTTTCTCTTCATTAACTTGATCAAAGATAGGATGGTCATGATGTCACTCTTGATCAAAGACAAAATTTTCATGAAGTTGTTCTTGATCAAAGATATGGTCTTGATGTTCTTCTTGATCAAAGTTGAAATTGATGTGAGATTGTGAAGTAGCCTTTTTGTTTGAAGAAGATTAAGATATGAATGACTCATGATTGTAGAGAAAAAGAAAGATTTATCTTTATGAGGACTTGTTGGATGATGTATCCTTTTCTTCTTTCATGTATTGTAAAGATTGAATTTTCTTTGTGAGGGATGCCATGCAAATTTATTCTTCTTTGTTTTCATGGTTATGATATCTAGACAAATTGTTTTCAGCCATGATGGGATTTTCTTGATGTTCTTGTTTAGGTTATTGAGAAGGTGTGATCTCTTGAAGCTAGGGTACTTTTCCCTATGCAAGGGATCTTGACCAAACTGGCATGAAAAGGAGTTTTCAATATTTGTTTAAATAGTATCCTTTTGAGAAGAATAATGATGTTTATGAACTTTAGATATTTTAATGGATGTTTTTTTCTTTGAGATCATGTATCACAAAGCATAGAAATCACAAATACAGATGGTTTCTACCCTTTAAAAAGATACACACAAATTTGTATATTCTTGAATGTTTTTAACAAGGTCTCCACAAGAAAACACTGGAATCAATCTACCTACGGTTAATTTGGTTCAATGTGGCTTGAAAATGTAGGCTTGCTAATTAAAATAGGTTTTAATCAAGGACTCAGTTCAAAAATATCTTATGAATGCATTACAAGGCCTCATTGTAGCGTAAACAATATTTAGGCCCTATAGGCTGCCAGAGGAGACCAGACATAAGATACTTTTTCCCTTAGAGTATTAAACTCAAGAAGGTATTTATTTATTGTCCATTGGAAGAAATTGGCTTTAGCTTTGTTTCTACTTTGGGTTGTCCCTCTCATTGGCTATGTTAACCCAAGTCTTGGGAGGTGAGCCCTCTAAGTTTCAAATTTTATTAGCATGTTCATGAAAGAAATGAAATGAAATGACAAGTAGTTCTAGGAGTTTGGTCACCCTAAGAAGGATGAGATCATATCCCAATTAATTTTCACTTCCAAAAAAATTGTGATTTTTTCTTCTTTCCAAGCCTTTTAACCTATGGAATTAGAGCATGTTTGGAATTTTGATCAACATAAAAAGTTGAGATCATAGGCCTAATACTTTTCATTCACAAATAAAAGAGGCTTTATTTTAGTGTTTGTTCATTTCTTAACCTTTCTTTCAATTGTCAAATTTGGCATATTTGTCCTTTTGATCATCTTAAAAGATGACATCATATGCCTATTAGCTTACTTGACAAACAATAATAGGTTTCTCTTTAGGATGGATTTAAATATTTGAAATGTCATAAGTTAAGAAAATGACTTGAAATCAAAAGAATTTAGGACTCACCTTATTCAAAGCTTATGCAAGTTTTTGAGAATATTTTATTTTTTTCAATACATACTTGAATGATGATTCCTACTCCTAAGCATACCCTTCACAAATGTTAATCCAACACAAAACAATCCAAAGTGAAGAAAATCACATGTATTTTCACAAACATGAAATTTCAAAACCAAATTTGTGAAAATATCTAGAAAGGAGAAGCATTATAGTTGATCATAGGATTACTATAGAAAGATTGATACAAATTTAGCATTTCGATTCAATGCTTATACACTTTAATATCATCATCTAAAATTTCAACAATAGTTGAATTGATAATTGCTTTTGCATATTTGTTAATCCTTTTACCTCCTTTTTCTTGTAATAATCCATACTTCATACTGAAGGTTTCCTCACCTTTTTATGTTATGACATCTGCAAAATTTTTAATTAAATGCCGATCTATGAATTTTAATTTTTCACATTACAGGTTGCAGGTGCGATTAAAAACTTAACAAGAACTATTATTTAACTAGTGATGAACTATAACTGATTGAATGTTTGAAGATGATAAGTTGATGATCACCAAGATGTAAAATTGAATGCAAGACATTAAATCAATTAATGTATTGTATTGTCATTCATGTCAACTGGATATAATATGATTGGTCATATACATATTGTCATAGAATTCAAGAGCTAAAGAGACAAAGTTTATGTTATTGGTAAAACATAAAAATCCAGTGTACATTGAGTGACACTAAACACTGATGAACAATGCACACTAACGTACATAGAACAACGAGAAGTTCACAATGTATACCGAGCACCACAATAACTTAGCATAACTAGAGTGGTCACCAAGCTAACTCAAGTTGTTACCGAGGACAACTAGAGTCAATGACCGAGATAACTGAAGTTAAAGAATGACAAAAATACTTAGCTGTCAGGAGCTATATTTAGAGTTAACTGATTGATTACTTTATTTTCATCGATCAGTTGAACTAAAACAAAAAGTAGATTTAAAGCACAGATAACAAGGAGAGATTTGTGGAATAAATATGAAGGAAATCTTTATGCATTAAAGAAAGCATGGAAATATTTATAGATCAAGAAAGTGATCTACAATGAAGAGAAGAAGATTGAATGGATAAATCATGTCTATATAAAGAGACAAGTAATTAATTATGAAAGAAAGGAATGCTGAATATAATTCTACTGAAGATAGAAGTCTTCATGTAGATGTGATCATACAAGCTAAATAACAACACCAAGGAATTCTATAGACACCGAGCAACAGAGGACACAACATTCACCAAGCATAGCAAAGAGGGGAGCATAGAAATTGAAGAGCATATTGATCAGAGAGGTATTATGGACTAAAAATAGATTTGAAAATCTGCAAGTTAAAGTTGTATTGTTGAATAGATCATTTGTTGTTTCAGTTTAACCATTGATTTAGAAAATCTCTTAACCAAGGGGGATTTAACCATCCTTAATGTATTGAGATACTCAATAGTATCAAAAGGTTTTCTTGTTGACAACATAGTCAATGCTAGGTCAAAAGACAAATTGCTAGTTTTGAATCCTCTAACAAGGTCGCACTTAATAGTGTGTTTGTAACCTTTAATAGGGTTGGCTCTTCACCAAGCTCACTTTAGAAGAGTGAAAATTTTGGTTTACAGGTCCCAAGTGGTTTTTCCCTTAACAAGGTTTCCATGTTAAAATCCATGTGTCAAATGTGTATTTCTTTCATTGCATTGATATTTTACTTTATACATTACTAAAACTGGATTGGTCGGTAAACACTAAGTTTAATTACTACTACTCGGTAAAGGCTAGGAAAAGATAAATAATATATCTTACCGAGAAGTATATATGTGTTAGAATTACACAAGACATACGTCTTGATGGACTAAAAGATAACTAGATGATATTATGTTTGAGATATAAATGTTTGGTTGAGTTTTTGGAATTATTTTTAAGGTCACTAATTCACCCCCCCCCTCTCAATTATTCTAACAATTGGTATCCGAGATTTGGTACTTAGAAGAGATTTTAAAGACTCAAGCTAAAGATAACAAGATGAGTAAAAGGGATATGCATAAGTTAAACAAAGAAAAATTTGCATCATGGAAAAGTAGGATAAGACTCCATCTATCAGGTATTGGAAATGATGTCACACAATACTTGGATACTGAATATGCTGCACCTACTGGACCTTTGACTGTTGATCAATTGGGAGATAAACATTAACACGATTCTATGATGATAGAAATTGCTTCTTCACTATTCAATGCTGAATTTGAAGATGTCAAATCATGCACCACTGCAAAGTGTAATACCCACCTCTTAGTTTTCTTTTCAATTTTCAGTTGACGAACTCTTTTAGGCATTTTCTTGCATATGTTGATTATTTTAGATTTTTTTGAGCATATTCATGTATTGAATTTCATTTTGTTATTGATTCATGGCTTGTGTATTATATCTCCAGGTTACATGTGATTTATGATTATTTCCTGATGCTTATGTATATAAGAGGATTTCTTTTGGATTATGGTTTTCTAACAATACTGACCCTATATTTGTATGCAAATGGATCATTTGTATGTTTTGCAATACTACTTGGTATGGTATGGGACAGAGTCATAGTTCCTTTCTTCGACAAGATCCACATGATAAACGAGTCTCAACCATTACTTTTTATATTATATGCATGTATGTTCATCTTTGTGATGATAGGTTTGCAGGTACCGGGCTACGTCTTCCCTGAATTGGAAGGAGTGAGAGTCCCCTATTGCAATATCTTCATGGTAATAGAGGGGACATAGTATTCAGGTCCAAATCTATACCCTAAACCTCTATTTTGTCCTAAGATTGGACGAGTATCAGTTGACTTCCCTACCCGAGTTTGTCAAGGTGACATAAATTTGTGGATCCCATCCTTGAGTGTGTTTGAGTTTGATTTTGTTGGTTTTAGTTGAGTGTTTTGATATTGTGTGAATTATCATGTGATTTATTTAATTGAGTATTGTTGGAGTTAATTATTAAATATAGGGTATTTAATTAATTGAAATTAAATGAATATCTATGTTTAATTGAGAATTTTTTTTGAATATGTATGCTTAATTGAGAAAATTAATTAAAGTAAAAATATTAAATATTTGGATTTAATTGAATATTTAATTGGAAATTGGAGTTATATTAGCCTTTATGCTTTATTAACTAATTAAATATTTGAGTGCATGGATAAGATTGTGCTTTAAATATTTAATATATTATTTAATTAATTACTTGCGCATTGTAATTATTGAAATTAGAGTTTGAATTCAAAATGCAAGTTGTTTTAAAGAGTCAAAGTTGAGTTACAAAATTAAAGGGATATTTTTAATTAATACTTATTAATTTCTTTCAATTTTGAAAGTGGAGTTAACTAGGTCTAGTGGAGATCTATTTTGGGGAGTGCATAAAAAGTGGGAGTTGAGTCTCTTTAGGAGAGTTATCTTCTCATTCTATCATAATAGGTTTGTGGGAGAAGGAGAGGAAATTTAGGAGAGGAAATTTTGTGTTCTTTCTATTTTGTGTTTTTGTTATGGTTGGAGGCTTGGAGGAATTGAGGAGATCCTTATTTTGGAGGTTTCATAGTTCCAGATATACAGTCGGATTTAAATTCAGAGGGCTTCGTGATTCTCCATTTCTCAAGGGACTTCTTTGTCAAATTTTTGGTGGAATTTAAGGTAGGGTTTGAAAAACTCTTAGTTGATTTCAATTTTTTTAAAAATCTATCTTCCTTGTGCTAGGTTAATTGCATTTCCTTTATTAGAAATTATTTGATGTTCTTGTTAATTTGGGTGTTCTTGAAACCCTAGATCTATTATTTTTAGAGAAAAATAATACTTGACATAGTAGGGTTATGTTGTTAAAATTTCGTGAGAAAATACCCTGTGAAAGAACTAGAATTGGAAAAATCAACTAGTCTATAGTAGAAACTATAGTGATGGAAAAACAAATATCCCTTTGAAAATATTTCCTTCGAAAAAAATAAATTGTTTCAAAAAAATCAACTCTCTCAAAAAATATAGAGAAAAATAAAATAAATATTCACGAGTCATTAGAAAACATTTCCACAAAGAGACAAAATATGGATAAAACAAAAAAGAAATAGTTTCCTAATATTTTCCGTTTTTGGGAATTACTTAAAAAATGTATAAAAAGTGCTTTTTAAAAAGGTGTAAGAAATTTCATTTTTGAAAGATTAAAAGAATATATAAAAGTTTTTGGGGGCGGTGGGCTCCACCCCACCAACCCACCCACGGTAACCAAAGCTACCGTGACAGCCCACAGACTACCTTGGCAACCCATGCTGCTGACGACAGTCACGGACTGCCTCAGCTATCTCGAGATTGCCCGTGATAGCTAGGGCCGCCGGGATTAGAGGAGGGGGGAGGGGCACGTGGGGCCCGCTCCCCCCATTAATATATGATTTAAAATTTTGTTTTATCTTTAAAATGTCTTTTAATTATAATTTATTTAATGTATTTTAAATCTATTGAAATTGTTTATTATTAGTTTTTTTTTTTTAAATGGATTAAAATATATATTATTTATTTTAACTTAATTAATTTAGTATGTTTAAAATTTGGTTTTATTAAATTGTTGAAGTTATTAATTAGTTTTATTAATAACTTAGTAGACTTAGTATTAAGGTATATTAAATATTACATTCGTCTTTTCAAGGCATATTGTAATTATAGTTGGATTTAGCAATTGTTAGTTAGGTTAATTTATATTTGATGGAATATATAAATTAACCTATAGTGGATTTAAGTTGTATTTTTCATTTGAGACTTAATTATAATTTGTAAGTAATTTTAAATGATAGACTAATTTGCATAATATGATGTTATAAATTTGTTTATCGCAATGTTATCATTATGTTATCACTAAATTCTGATTTGGATCTTGCTAAAGATGTAATTATCATCATGATTATCATTATATTATCACTGAATTTTGCATTAGATCCTTTTAAATATGTATATGTCACTATGTGTGATTATTCTTTCTAAAGATGTGTGTATCACGCCTTAATGTATTTTGGATATTTATCAAAATGAATTAGGTATTCTTTCCTTGTATGGGATGTTTTATTTTTTGGGTATATGTTGGGGATAAATAACCTTCAGGATGTAAAACCATAGGTTTTGGGGTTTTGGTTTCTTCACGGTATGGTATGAGGTTTTCATTGCATGTTTCTATGATGTCTTCATGGTCTTGATCCCTTATACCCAACCTGATTTAATATTGTTGTATTTTATGATCTTGTGAGGATACTTTCAGTTATTATGGTTATTTGAGAACCAATGTGATCATGTATGGATAGGAATTAGTTTGAGGTTTATGTATTACCTTCATGATTTTTTATGAGCCTAGGTAGGTTAGCTAAGTGTATAGAGGGGAAGTGGCTTGCAATGTGTCCGAGGCTCTAAGTGGCTACTAGGGTAACTGATTGGTAAGTTACTTAATAAGTGAAAATATGAAACATTAAAGGGGTTTTAAAATGAACTAATAAGATGTTTGATTCTCTACCCATGCCTTGGGTTTTATTGTATGCTAGGATGGGAATTAGGATCCTTGTTTACACGAAAGGATTACTGAGCCACATAGAGTCACTTGGAGGCCAAGGTACAAGAGGGAATACTAGGGTTACCTTTGATATTAGACTTATGTGATGACACTTCCCTATATATAGCTTAGGTTATCCCACATGTGTTGGTTACCTCTGGTATTGTGTATATTTCCTTATTGTGCTTTAGAGAGCTTCTAGGATCTTCCTATGCATTTATGTATGATGTCTTGTATACCTTTGATGGTTTCCTTCTTGTTGTATACCCATGTGAGTGGGTCTATTACTATCTCCTCAGCATGGTGGGAGTGGACCTTTGGTTCCACGTGGTCAAGTGGTAATGATTCTTATCACCATTGAGATCTGACAGTTCAACTTCATGCTTGGATGATCCTTGTTGAAGTTCTATCATCTTATTCTTCTTAGTCTTATGGAGACCTGTTCAGTTTCATGAGTTGTTTATTTATACCATATGTGTATTGGTTGATATCCTTTTAAGGATGTATTGTATTGTATTGTATTATTATGTACTATTGCATACCGTGCGACTTGTGTAGTTGACAATTGATTCGGTTGTATACCTTGGGTATTAGCTATATATGTGGTTTTATATTATGAGATGTAAATTGGATTCAGTTGATGTATCCTTTATGTTAGCTCTTTATAGTTGTTTTTTGTAGATTATTTTTATTAAGTAATTCTACGTCAAGGAACGCTTGAGAATTGTTATCTTCGTTGAGTTGTACATATGTGTATGTAATGTATTTCATTGTATTGCTTCCGCATTTTTATCATTATTTTTTTTAAATATTTAAAAAAATATATCCTGTTAACTTAGTGTCATGTTTAGGTTAGTTCTCTTGGGTTCCCTAGTTGGGCATTACACTTGGTATCAGAGCCCACGTTTCTATACTGGGAGCTCTGGGAAAATTTTATGCCCATTAGTTGTCTTTTGGTTTAAAACTTGAAACAAACATAGACATAAAACTCTGATGTGTTTAAAGATATTCCTTTGTGATTATTGTTTCCTTTTGATGTTATTTGGGTTTGATTTTGGTTCTGACTTGTGGTTTGGTTTGGTTTGATGTATATGCATTAATCTCTCTATATCTATTTATAGTTCTTAAAATTTATAATCTTATTACTATGTATAAATATATATGTAGACAGTTACTTTCTATATATATAGTCATACATAAAAATACCATTATAAATTAGGAAAATAAAAGAACTAGATATAAGTCTTTTAGAGTATATATATATATATATACACACACACACACACACACACATATGTAAATACATATAACTATATATACGGTTATATCTAGGAATATAGTTCTATTTATAAAATCCACATATATCTATTTGTCTCTATATTAATTTATATATAAATATACATATATATATATACATACACACACACACACACACACACACACACACACACACACACACACACACACACACACACACACACACACATATATATATAAACCATTCTTCCAGACCACCCAAAATA
>MU227088.1:1887317-1906647 GCA_018584345.1 Thuja plicata | reverse complement strand
TTAGGAATGCTGACTTGACGTCCATTTGATATACTTTGAATCCTTTGTATGCAACATAGGCAAGTAGAATTCTTACTCCTTCTAGCCTAGCAATGGGTGCAAAGGTTTCTCCATAGTCTATACCTTCATCTTGTGCATACCCCTTGCATGCTAGTCTTTCTTTGTTTGTTGTGACTTCTCCATTCTCGTTTAGTTTGTTCCTGAATATGCATTTTGTACCGATGAAATTCTTGTCATCTGGTCTTGGCACAAGTGATCATGTCTTGTTCTTCTCAATCTATTCAATCTCATCATTCATAGCACTTATCCATTCTTCATTATCTAGTGCAGCATTGACAGACTTTGGTTCAAACTTACAAATTAAGCAATTTGAGTTTAAAGACTTCTTGTTCTTGTACCAGCTTTTTTATCTCCTATGATCTAGTCCTCTGGATAATTCCATCTTACATATTTTGCAAGTATAGGTATAGCTCTTTGCATATAAGCTTGATCTTCATTACCTTGCACATTATCTTGATCATTATCCTGACCATTGGTAACAACATTCTGACCATCGATTATAACATTTTGTCATTCTAGATTTATGTACTATTGCTCGAGTAGAGTTGTAGGTCCTTCACAGTATACAAATTTATTGTAGTCTTCAGG
Organism: Thuja plicata; assembly: GCA_018584345.1. Classification (NCBI taxonomy): domain Eukaryota; kingdom Viridiplantae; phylum Streptophyta; class Pinopsida; order Cupressales; family Cupressaceae; genus Thuja; species Thuja plicata. Next base: position 1,905,999 of record MU227088.1, on the reverse strand, counting down.
TTCTTTTGTGCTTTCCAGCTCATTCTTTTTTGCAAATTCATCAATCTTTATATTTGCACTTTCAACTATTTTGTTAGAAGCCTTGATTAGACATTTAAAAGCTTTGATTTTGGTAGAATACTCCAAAAAAATTCCTTCATCACTTTTGGCGTCAAGTTTTCCATTTCTATCATCTTTTAAGATATAACATTGACTGCCAAAAATTTTGAAGTAACTTACATTGGGATTTTTACCATACCATAGCTCATAGAAAGTCTTCTTTGAGTCCTTTCTTAATTGTACTCTGTTAAGTGTGTAAACAACAATGCAAATAGCTTCCCTCAAGAAAATCTCGGTGATGTTCTTCTCTATCATCAGTGTTCTTGGACAATCAACTATTGATCTGTTCCTTCTTTTAGCAATTCCATTTTGTTGTGGTGTTCTTGGTGCAGAAACCTGTCTTTTTATACCATTCTCATTACAGAAATTAGTGAACTCTTCTGATATAAATTCTCCTCCTCTATCTAATCTCAAACATTTCAGATCCTTACCACTTTGTTTTTCTACCATATCTTTATACCATTTAAAAATCTTAAATGCTTCAGATTTTTCTTTTAGAAACATGACTGTCATCATTCTAGAGTAATCATCAACAAAGAGAATAAAATATCTATCTCCATAATAGCTCTTTGTCCTCATAGGTCCACATAAATTAGTATGGACTAATTCTAGAATATCATTAGATGTATGGGTTTTGCTTTTGAAACTAGACTTTGTCATTTTACCTTTTTGACAATTTTTGCACATGATGTTGTCTGGCTTTGTCATCGTCGATAAGCCTCTTACACTTCTTTTCCTTCTTATCTTCATCATGTTATCAAATTTCACATGACACAACTTTTTGTGCCATAGCCATATGTCTTCATTTCTAGTCATCGAGCAAGTGGGGTTAGTATCATTCAGATAGAATAAATTACCTTTAGTCTGTTCTTTGGTACCAATCAGTGCTCCTGATTCATTGAAGATCTTTGCCTTCTTGTTCTCAAATGCTACTTTATGACCTGAATTATTTATCTAAGAAACACTCAATAGATTATAATTCAATCCTTTTACCCAATAAGCATTTTCACATTTAATCAGGTTATTTAGCATTACTATTCCTTTACCTTCGATTTGACAAGGAGAATCATTTCCCATTCTTACTGTACCACCTTTATAGTATTCAAAAGTTTCAAACTTTTCTTTGTTACCTGTCATATGGTGAGTGCAGCCACTATCTATAATCCAGATATCATTTTTACTAATCTTAGATATGAGTGTAGTTTCTTCATACCTTTCATCTTCATCTGAATCATCCTTCATAGCTACAAACACTATCTCAATATCATCATCCGGTTCAGTGTCAGTGTCTTCATCTTTGCAAGTAGGTAGATAGCTATCATTCTTTCCTTTGTCCTTGTAATCTTGGGTATCACTTCTTTCTAATCATCGATATCCTCTGTAATCTTTTTTATCACCTCTGTCAGATATCTTCTCAAAAGATCTATTATCACTTCTGTCATCTTTTCTTTTGGGACATCTAGCAGCAAAGTGTCCAATCTCTTTACAATTTAAACATACAAGTGGTAACTTACCTTTGTATTTACCTTTGCCTCTCAGCATTCTTCTTGCCATGAGTGCTTCAATTTCATCTAGATATTCTTATTCACTTTCGCTTTCACTATCTCTTCTAGATGAATGTCTCTGACTAGATTTTCTTATTCTCATAAAAGACTTGAATGCAAACTCTAAGCTTGGTAAGACACTATTATCAAATTTGTTCATCTCAAATGAAATCAGTCTACCAATCAGGCTATCAAGAGCGACTGTATTATTTTCTACTATTCTCATTTCTTGAATAGTAGAGACTCTAATAGCATATATGGGCAATAAGGCTCTTAGGATTAAAGCATTGACTACCTCCTTTATTCTTGTGCTGTACTGTGTGATGTTTTCTCCTTCTTTCATTCTGAGATCATCAAACTTTCCTCTAAGGCTTTCTACCTTGGCTCTCAGAACATTTGCATCACCTCCATGTACAAGTTTCAACTTGTCCCACTTTTTTTTTGCATTTTTTCAATCTTTGACATCCTCAAATTTAGCATCAGAGAGTGAGGCTGAAAGTTCTATAACCATGTAGTTATGTTCATGCTTTACTCTTAATTGATCCACTATCAATGGTCCTGTAGGAACACATATTTAATTTCTAAGTATTGAGTAATATCATTGCCAATACCTGATAAGTGAAGCTTTATCCTGCTTTGCCATGAAGCAAAGTTGTCCTTGTTAAACTTGGGCACATCTTGTCTATTCATCTTGTGATCTTTCACTTAGGTCTTGAAACCTTCCTTCTAAGCACACAAGCTCTGATACCAATTGTTAGTAATAACTGAGAGGGGGGGGGTGAATCAGTGGCCCCAAATTTTTATCCTTTTTAATCCACTAATCAATACTTCTCAAATTATTAAGTCCCAACAAGATGCATGCCATTGAAATATTTGAAACAAATAACTGTCTGTCGGTTTACCTTGTCTGTGCTTATTCTCTTTGATAACCGATAAGTAGTAAACTATATTTACTGATACTTAGTAAATATGTAGAGTATACCAATCAATCCATAAATGCATATGTAGAATGTAAAATAGTAAAGTAATAAATCATGCACATATAACACAAGGATTTTAACGTGGAAACCCTGTTAGGAGCCAACACTGTTAAAGGTTACAAACACATTGTCAAGTGCAACCTTGTTAGAGGATTTTCAATACATAGGTTGTCACTAAGTATCTAGCATCTACACTAGCATCATTGAATCAATCTCATGACTGTCAATAGGCTTTATGTAAATCTTACTACCATCCTTGAATCAGCCTCCTTCTTAGACTATCAATAGGCTTTAGGTAAGATCGGTGCTAGTATCATGAGTCAACCTTCTGGTAATCTATTAGGATATACCTCAATTACAAAGAGTGTTAAGTCCTACTCTATTAAGAGACTTAATGTTTCAATGGTTAAACTGAAACAAAATGACCTATTTCTAATGCAACTTAGTTGCAGATTTTCAGATCTATTTACTTACAATACCTTTCTGATCAATGTATCAATAGAATTCCTTTGCACTCAACTCTTTTTTCTCTATGATGTTGTGCTTCTCTGTCTGTTGGTGTCTGCAAAATTCTTTAGCTCTCCCCCAGCTTGATTGATCAGTTGTGCATGAAGTTAATCCTTCATCAGTTTCTCTTCAATATCTTCTATCAGTTCACTCCCCTGTGTATCTGATTGCTTATTGACCACCACTTAGAATTAATTATGCCTATCTCTTAAATAGACATGATTTTCTTAATTGTAGGTTCTTGGTTCTTGATTCTTGATTCTTGGTGTGAAAAAATAATCTAGCCAATTTGATTTATGGCTTTAACTCCTGATTTCTCTCGTAGTTATCTTCTTGCCAACTGTACAAATCACTTTAGTTAACTATGTTTGAATAAAACAAATAAAACAACCAGTCAAGTCTATCCTTTAGCTCTGAAAGCTAGATATTTTGTCATTTTATGATCTCTCTATTCTGTCAATCAAATCTGTAGTTTGTCGCTGGTGACAACAGCCAGTTTCATCGGTGTTGCTTCAGTTAGCTTTGGGATCTCTATCCGTCGGGCATCATTGGATCTTTTTCATCGGGCAACACTATTTTTAGCTCGTCGGGCATCATATGATTTTGCTTCATTGGGCAACACTATCTTCTGTTCATCAGGCATCACTGTGACTTTTATCTTTGTCTTTACCGATGGTGTGCACTCTGTCGGTGTATTCTGTCACTTAGTGAATACTTGACTTTTATGCATTGCTAAAAGCATAACCTATATTCAATTGGTTCTCTGAAGTCTTTGGCATTATGTACATGAGCATATAGATGATATCAAGTTGACATCAATGACAATATAGACCATTAACTAATTTAATGTCTTGCATCATCTTCAACTTAATATAGTCAACCATTTAATCAGTTACATGTCATCACCTTCCACAACAACCTTAAGTTCAGCCCTATTGTTTGTCTCCTTACCTATAAATTTACAACATTGGGCAATTTCCACTCCATTTGAGTCATGGATACTGCATCCTATACCAGCCAGACCTGGATTACCACGGGATGTTATCACTAAATTTTGCATTAGATCCTTTTAAATATGTATATGTCACTATGTGTGATTGTTCTTTCTAGAGATGTGTGTATCATGCCTTAATGTATTTTGGATATTTTATCAAAATGAATTAGGTATTCTTTCCTTGTATGTGATGTTTTAATTTTTGGGTATCTGTTGGGGATAAATAACCTTTAGGATGTAAAACCAGAGGTTTTGGGGTTTTGGTTTCTTCCTGGTATTGTGTGTGGTTGTCATTGCATGTTTCTATGATGTTGTCATGGTCTTGATCCCTTATACTTAACCTAATTTGGTATTGTTGTATTTTATGATCTTGTGAGGATACTTTTAGTTGTTATGGTTATTTGAGAACCAATGTCATCCTATATGGGAAGGAATCAATTTGAGATTTATGTATTACCTTCATGATTTTTTATGAGCCTAGGTTGGTTAACTAAGTGTATAGAGGGGAAGTGGCTTATAATAGGTCTAGGGCTCTAAGTGGCTACAAGGGTAACTCATTGGAAAGTTACTTAATAAGTGAAAATATGAAACATTAAAGGGGATTTAAAATGAACTAATAAGATGTCTGAGTCTCTACCCATGCCTTGGGTTTTATTACATACTAGGATGAGAGTTAGGATCCTTGTCTACAAAAAAGGATTACCGAGCCACATAGAGTCACTTGGAGGCTAGGGTCCAAGAGGGACTACTAGGGGTATGTGCAGGAACATGGTATACCAAGCTATGGCCTTAAGTGGAAATGAAAAATCAGAAAATCAGGGTTAGTCAAATTGACATAAAATGTTGAACATCTTATCAACCTTATGTGAAAAAAGTTGTAAAAATAGAATCTGTAGGAAATTGAATATATTTTGTAAACTACTAGCCCTTGAGTGAAAAAAAATTAATCTAATTTTTCAATATTTTAGATTTCAATGCAGTAGTATAGAAATTTCAGGAAAAAGATAAAAAGTACATGTATGTCTGACCACCTTAATCACAATCAAATGATGATATATTTTCACATGATTCTAAATATAAGTAGTAGACTCATGCCCGGATGTGACACATTTTTTGTGTAATTTTTTTTAGTAAATAAATAATTAATTATGAATTTTCTGCTACAACTTATTCAAAATAACAAAAGTCTCGTGTCTGACCACCTTAACTAATTCTAAACTTTACAAAATTGCAAACTTTTTTTTTCTTATAGTAGGTGAAGCATAGAATGTGACGCATGTTTTGAAAGGTTAAAGCGTTTGAAAGTTATAGTTTTTTTTCAATTAGTATTTCAATCAAGACTTTAGAGATAACTCAATTAGAAAAAAAGTAAGAATTACTTACTGAACTTGAATTCTGATAGCAATTATATTGATGGAAATCTGATAACTTCTTTAAGACACCCTTTTTGTTTCATCAATTTTGGGTGAAGAAAAGGTTGTCAGATACATTTTCTAAGTCTGGAGATAAGAGGAAATATGGTGATCACGTCATTTGGGTTTACCATCCACGTGTGGCATTGGAAAGTTAAAACCCAAAGAAAATACCAAACCTAATCGCATTTCCGATATTATTGGATATCCAAAAATATTGTATATCGGATAACTCCCACCCAAATACAAAATTTTGATTTCAAACCTCTTTTCAATTTTATGATTTAATTTTTTTCAATTTTATATTTTTAGTTTATATATTATAAATTTTATTTGTTTTAATATTAATATTAGATGGTAATAGCATTAGTATTAGATAATTATTTAAATATTAGTATTATATTATTATTTATTTCTCTATTGTATAATAGTATAATGTTAGTATTAATTATTTATTAATATTTATATTATAACAATAATACCTAGGAGAGAGAGAGAGAATATTAATATAATACTAATATAATATTAATATTAATATTAATATAATAATAATATTAGTATTAATATAATATTAATATTGTTAAAATATAATAGTAATATATAAAGTAAAATAAACATTCAAAATAGGATGAAAATGAAAAGGTTCAAGCCAAATTCAGACGGGAGATATCAGATATATGATAATATCAGATATCTGATAATATTAGATGTCCGATAATATTGGACGTTTGATATTCTTTACTGGTATCCAAAAGGAAAAATTGATTCTCTGGGTCCCTGCCTGAGAAGCACATTTTTCTGCAGTCAATTTCATAGGAAATCAATTGTGAAAGACAAAAAACACTTTTTTGACCCTTTTTGTTGGAATCTCTATATTATCAAAGGTTGCATCACCTTTTTGGTCTCACCATGGGGAGTAGTAGTTGTTGAAAGCATAAATGGAAGAGGAAGCTCACAAATGAAGAGATTGAAGTGTATAGAGAAATGGATAGGGTTGCCCATCAGAATAAGAGACAAGGTATGTTAAATTTTAATGAAAATGTGGGCATAATCCCACCCTTAAATGTGGTTTCAAGTGAAGAAGAACATGAATTTGAAATGATTTATGACAATAATATTGAAAATGAGAATGTAGGGATTGAAGATAAAAATGTAGGTTTTGAAAATGAACATGTAGATATCGACAATGGACGTGTGGACATTGACAATGACAATCCACTATTCAAATACGAAGGAATTGACAATGATAATGGTGCACAAGAACCAAATTATATGAGAAATGAAGTCCCTTGTGAGGAAGAAATACAAACTTCAAATTTGAGACCTTCAAGAACAACAAAATGGTTACTTGAAATTGATGAGAACATAATGATAAATTTCGATGGCAAGCAATCAGAAAGAACCGTTCGGTTGTGGATTTTAAAAAATTTTGATCAATTTTTTAGCCACAAGACATTGCTTGAGAAATGTCAATTGTTTGTGTAGTTGTTAAAGATCTAGAAGATGAGATGTATTTTAGCCAAATTGAAGATTAGTCTGAACAAGAAAAATCAGAGGAATGTTATTATTGTGAGAAATCTTTTTAGTGCTCTCAATTCCATTGGGAAGACTACAAAGGAAAAAGATAAGAGAGCCGCTAGGAGGGCTATTACAACCTCCTTAGTAAGTCATCATTTGAGAAAGGATCGTTTGATGAGACAAACTTGTGCTGACTTGAACCTAAATCATAAAACTTTGGATAGAGCACTTGCAAGAAGAGAAAGACTTGATGATCCTTTTCAAAATAATACATGGGCTTATGGTGGGAGATGTCCATATTGTGATAAGAATATTACTGATTATGTAAAGGATCAAATTCAACTATTTTTGCAATCTAACTCAAGAGTGTCACCAAATGTGAAGGATGTCTTGAAGTTGAGTATTGGCATTCGAGACCACACCATACATTCAAAACATTATTTGGAGGTGAGTCAAAAAATGTCGTTCAAAACATTTTGTGAGACAAATCCAACATTGAAAATATCACAAAGAGCTTTTGAAGAATTGAAGCCTTTTTTGTGTGCCTCTTAAGATTCAAAATACTTGTTGTTGCAAATATCATGTGGAGTTTTCAGTGCATCATGAATTGTTACGATCCATTCATTTTACTTTGCATACTAGTGAAATGTTGGAGGTGTGTGGTGCAAGCTCTCTTCCAAAAACATCAAGAGACTTGCTAGATCATTTTTTATGTCCTATAGATGATGGATGTTTCTTTTATAGACAAGATTTCTTAAATGACAAGTGCTCAGAGTGTGGTGGGCTAGTGAAGTTTGTTTCATGTTTTCATGAGGGCTGAGAACATGATTTTGGAAAGACAATTGTCCAAAAAAAGGAATATGAAACTGTTAAATATACATTGAAAAGTGGAGGTGAAGGCTCTAGATGTGAGTTGGTTACAAAAGAATGCAATGTAGCTGTTTTTATTTCAGATTTTAGGAAGAATCTTTTTTACAAGTATGCAAGGTATAGTCACATGTCTCAGTGGTTGGATCAACAATTCAGGATTTGTAAGGACACTTTCCTGATTGGAACTATTATATCGATCGTTAACTTTGTAGAGAACTATACATTATAGCCCCAAAATGAGTTGAAATCTCAATATTACAATTCTATTCAGGTTGCTATTTTTGTGCACATAACATATAGACATTCCCCTGATAGTACAAAAGATGACCAAAAGATAATCTGATAATACCATTTTTATACGAGTGATGATAGATCTCAATCTCACGAGTATGTCCAACATTACTTTGAGAACTATTTTGAGTGGGTGTGGGAAAATGATATTTCTATGGATATACATCTAATTTGGTTAGATAAGTGCATAGGTCAATTTAAAAATGCCCATATCTTTTATTGGTTATGTCGAACGCATATAGAGAGAGGTGTACCTCATATTTGGAGTTTTTTTTAGGCTGGTCATGGAAAAGGGGAGAATGATGGACTAGGTTCATGTGTAAAGAGAGATCTAGTTAAGGAGAAATTAAGGATTTCAGGTGCAGAACTCCTTGATGCTCATTCTATTGTTGATTGGTGTACTTCAACATTTTCACAGGGGGTTCTTGATGCAACGGTGTTCATATTCTTTTGGTTGGTTGAGTTGGGCACAATTAGAGATAGGTTGGATTGTCAAACCATGAAAGGATCTTCAAAAATGCATTCATTTCAAAGCTCAAATTCTATTACATGGACCATTTGGACATGAGAGTTGGCTTGTTTTTGTCCGAGGTGTCTTCAATATGATTGGGATCAATGTAAGTCAAGTGAGTGGGTTGATACATGGTTTCCACATTATCTAACTCCTTTACCTGTCACACTCTCTGTAATACATGATGACATGGATTGTTCACTTGACTACGACCATCTTTTAGATCTTCTACAACCAAGACATGTTTTTGCATTGGTTGCACCATAAGGGAATGATGAGAGATCAGTTTACTGGTTAGCACATTGTGTACAAGGAAAGAAAAAATTTGCACAATCAAAGATAGATGATGATATGTTCACATATCAAACAGGATCACATGTTGTTATAGGAACATGGTTGCGCACATACATGATTAGAAATAACGATATTCCCATGTCTGTATACTATTAGAAGCACAAAACCATTCTCATGTATTCACACTTTGTTATAGTAGCCAATGTTAAGTTGTTGAAACATCAAGGAAAACCAAAGACAAAGGAACTTTGGACTATTAGTATTGCTGATCATGAAGCAATATTTAATACCCTCAAGCAGAGAGATGACCCTTCAGGAACACTTTAGTAGGTAAGTGCAACTCATTGCAAGGTTTTTGATGTTCATTACAGTTACGTTCAATACATGTTCATTGTAGTTTTCTACTTTATTTGTTTTAGCCAATAAACTTGGTTTTGTATGTGGATTATAAGTGGAGTTGGATACATATATGATAGATATAGGAGATTGAGGTGTGTATTTGATTATCCCAGATCTTTTATGATGGTAAACTTTACTATCAATTGGCTAGTCATGTTCTTTGGTTCATTTAGTTACTTATACATTCATAATCATTTTGACAACCTATAAACTTAAATTTTTCTTGTGCCTTCCAAATTTATGGATTGGAATGTAGATGTCATTGAGTACCATGTGTTAAAATTCTACACTTTAGGAGCAAAAATGACAATTAAAATTTTGATATATATAGTTGTGTATCTAAGATTTTGAGAAATTTAATATCTCAGACTTTTGATAACATTGATATATTTATTCATAAAATGTTGTATCAATGATATACAATGGTTTTGTATGAAAGGTGGTGTGTACAGTCAAACTTGTATAATGATGAAATACATGCAAGAATGCAAATATTTGACCAAAAATTCTCAAGGCTTTGTTTCAAACGTGTTAGATAAGATGTCTTATACATTATTGTACAATAAAATAAAAGGCTTTGTTGAATGTGTTCAAAGTAGTAAAGTATTTGATTTAAATAAATTGCAGTTTGTTTGTGCAAATGTGTGTTCAATCATTCACCTGTGAATCCCACATAGTATTAAAACAATGTGTGTCCAAATGCATTTATGACTAATTTCAAGTGTAAAAACTATAGCCTTAAACCTTTTGCACCATGAAGATATCAATGTTATATTTGGATTGGTGTAGACTTAATTTTTCATAATGGAGCCCAATCTAGTTGAAAATGAAAGTTATTTCCAATCCTCAACTTCTCCAATTGGTCTCAAGCCCTCATTCATCCGTATAGATTCGTACAATTGCAAAAAGTCACAGAATTACATGAAAAATTCATCCGTATAGAACACCTTTTCTAGTTTTACTTTCAAATATCCCAAAGGTCCTTGGAAACTAATTTTATGATCAAATATTACTAGTTCAGGCAAAACTTTTCCCAAAAGGAAAAGTCTTGAAACATTGGACAACTCCTCTAACTTAAGAACCCTCACTTTGGCTTGCAAGGGATAATTGGGGCTCTTAATGAATGAAGTACCTATCAAACCTTGAACTCAACCAATATAATACTTAGGATACCTTGGAGCACATAAGAGAATATCATTTATCCATTATTGGTTCTTTAAACGATACCCATCAAAAGTTATGGGGAATCAAGCATCTAGTCTATGCTTCTCTGCTAGTGACATACCACTAAGAATTTAAGAGCATCAAGAAACATTCATCATAGGACAAAACCATCAACTCCATTAGCTCCAATTGGTTGGGTAAACACTAGGGGAGACCTTTCTTTTCTCGCGTAGCATCAAGAACATTCTGGCGCATGTCGGGCAGAAGTATTCCCAAGGTGCACTAAGCCAAATTTGGCAGCGATTTTTGGAGATCCATATCTCGGACCTCATGAGAGATATCATAGATCCATGAAGTTCACAAGGAATTTCTTTGGAAGGCATACAAGAATGTGGATTGGTTCTAGGAGATTCCACTCAGATTCCATTTTGCAACCCAATCTTGATTGTTGCAAAAAGTGTCATTGTCGCTCAGTTGAAAGTTCCTCAATGGCGCATCTTTCAAACCAATTTTCATGGGACCAAACCATTAGATAAATTGGCTCTAGTTGGCTGTGTAAATGCAAGGGGAGACCTTTCTTTTCTTGCATAGCATCAAGAACGTTCCGGCGCATGTTAGACTAAAGTTTTCCCAAGGTGCACTAAGCCAAATTTGGCAGCAATTTTTGGAGATCCATATCTCAGACCTTGTAAGAGATATAAAAGATCCATGAAGTGCACAAGGACCATCTTCAAAAGGCCTACAAGAATGTTGATCAGTTCTAGGATATTCCACTTAGATTCCATTTAGCGACCTAATCTTAGTTGGTGCAAAAAGTGTCATTGTTTCTCAGTTGAAAGTTTCTCAATGGTGCATCTTTCAAAATGTTCATTGTGGGACCAAACCGTCAGCTCCATTAGCTAAATTTGGCTGGTTAAATGCTACATGAGACCTTTCTTCACTCATGTAGGATCAAGAAAATTCTGGCACATGTGGGACCGAAGTGTTCCCAAGGTGCACTAAGCCAAATTTGGCAGCAATTTTTGGAGATCCATATATCGGACCTCGTGAGAGATATAAAATATCTATGAAGTGCACAAGGACCATCTTGGGAAGGCCTACAAGAAATTTTCTTGGTTCTAGGAGAATCAACTTAGATCCCATTTGGCAAACTGATCTCGGTTGGTGAAAAAGTGCCATTGTTGCTCAGTTGAAAGTTTCTTAATGGTGCATCTTTCAAACCGTTCATTGTGGGACTAAATTGTTAGCTCCATTGGCTCTAGTTGGCCAGGTAAAATCTAGGAGAGACCTTTCTCCACTCGCTTAGCATCAAGAACATTCTGGCGTATGTCAGACTGAAGTGTTCCCAAGGTGCAATAACTCAAAATGAGATTTCAACCCAAAAATTTGAATTAAGGTTTCTAATGCCACAAGAGACCAAATTCAACCAAATCCAGAAGGAATCAGCTGATTATGGAGTCAGAATCTATGGATTATGCACAAAGTGCTTGAAATTTGCTAGGAGACCTAGTTCTGTTTTAGGACACCAGCGACCTTACAAAACCCATAACTCCAAAAAATTTGGAATCAATTGGAAAAAATGGGTTTTTCAAACACCCTTTATCAATATTGCCACTATATGCAAAGAAAGAGGTAGGTTGTTTTGGACCATACTCTGCTGTTACAACTTTGAGGCCTAGAAAATACACAAAAATGAGAAAAATTACAAAGGAACTAGATAATAAAATTAACCCAAAGACTCCCTCTCATAGAAAGTAGTTAATTATGTCCTAAAATACCCAAATATGAAAGGAATTAGTCTCATACCCTTGGGAACATCAAAAGCCCTAGATTTGGCTCATAAACCCTCCAAAACTAGGGCTTCTCCAATATGGACTCTCCGAGAAAAATTCCAACCAACCAAATGTGGATTCACCATCCTTTCATCATAATTAAGTGCTTCCAATCATAAAAATTTCTCCTCATGAGGCCCAATATGCTACTGCAATAGATATGCAAGCATTTCCTTGTTCCTTATCCCTACAATAGCCATCAAATGGCGATCACCTACAACATCTGATGAATTTCCTTGCATATTTAGTGTTAGAAATATATAATACACATGTGTAATTAATCCCCAAGTCACAATGATTGCAAATAGGGGATGAGTCTCAATCCATTCTTCTAAACCAAAGCAAAACTATGCTCTATGAAGGTGCAGTTAGAGACTTTCAATGCAAGCTAAATAAAAATGAATTGAAAATGGATTCACTGAGGTTCTACAACACACACTAATTTATGTTAAATTAATTAGACACATTCTTGGATAGAGGAAGGAGAGTTGATTTTCAGCCCTTGAAAGAAAAATAGATGTCATGGATAGTGACAAGAATCGTTGGAATTTTGGAGTGGAATGGACTCTTGAAGAGTAAAGGAATTGCAAAAGTTTCTAATGAAGTTGTGGAGTGCATGGATGAAGAAATCCAAGTTTGGATAGTCAAGTGTCCATTAAAGATTAATTTTGACAAGAGAGAGGATAGGGCTATGAAGGAAGCCATAGATGAAATGTTTACATGCCAAGGAGGATGGAATTGGGATGAGGAGTTACTGAAGGTCTCTGAGATGACAAGGACCTTGGAGAGTGAAGAGTCAAAGCTCTTGAAGACAGAGTTGAAGGAAGAAGCCACTAGTTGGCTTAAGAAGATAAATAAAAGGGTTGTGTGGCCTATCAAAAGGCTAATTGAAGAGAAGAGTCTACTGCAAAGAGAACTCAATGAGAGAGTTCAAGAAGTTGATGATAAGGAGAGTGTACAAGTTGTTGAGAAGTGCAAAGAAATCAGTGTTCCGAGTCTTGAAGACAAGATAGATTTGTGGGATGAATTGGATGCAATAGTTGATGAATGGAAAATGAAGGGTGGTGTGTCTAAAAGTAAAAATATCTCATAAGGAGTGTGTGAGAAGATAGAGGAAGTGTTGAAACCAATGATGGAGAGAAGAGTGGAATACCAAACAATTGTTATTCATCATGAAGATGTTGATGTTGAATAAATCTATGGGAACATAGATATGATGGATGAAAGAGTTAGTTCTTGGAATGGGCACATAGTGATTGATTGTAGGTACATGAATTCAAGGAACATAGGATACACTTATGTTGCAGATCCTCAACAAGCAGTGGATAGAGAGTGGAGAACAAGAAAGAAACTCCCAATCCAAGCGACTTGGATTGATTTGATCCTTGGGAGTATAGTGCAGGGCACCTTGAAAACAACATGCAAAGGGGTCACATGGATGGATCATGAAGAATGAATGATCTAAATGATCAATATCTAAATGTAATTTGACTTGAAGTCAATTTTTTAATTGGATGTAATGGAATGTAATAAGCCGAATGTATAAAGGCATGCAATGATGTAATACAGAATTGAGTGAATAAGATGGGATAGTAGACCTAGGGGTTATATATATGTTTTAGAATGAGTATAAGGATTTTAAAATGTTAATTGGGTCCTAAGAAGACAACACCCAAAGTTACAGGGTCTTAGGAGTTAAAATGAATTAGTTTTAAAACTCAAAATTTTGAAAATAACAGCTAGTTGCCAAAAGGAGGGAAACTCTAAAATTATGTTTAGTTTGTATTGTAAGGGGATCTACCTAATAGGGATCAGTTATTGGAGTTATTTAAATTCTATGTAAGCCTTAGAAGGCATGAGCATGGATATTATGACTCAGATTTCACTTTGTACGGATTGTACTTGACAAGAAGCAATAAAAGTTCAAGTTCTTGCAATTTTGAGTCTTATTTTGATGTAGCATTGCCTTATAATCTTTTAGTATGATTGAATAATAATTTTAGAGGTGTTTTAAATCAAGTTTGAAACCATTTTTAATTATGTTTTTCCATTTTGGACTGACTGTCCTATATAAGCCTCCTTTTGTGTTTTGATTTCAATTATGGATTTGTAAGATCCATCCCCTATTTTTTACATATTGTTGCTTGGGGATAGATCAACACTTGTAATGTATCTTCCTAACATGAATAATGCAAGATTGAAGATTGGTTGTAAGAGATTACAGATAAATGAGTGAGTTTGACAGTATTGAAGGGTTGCATGCATGGTTATAGCAGCAGAGGATCTACCCATTGGAGGGGGTAATTTTGTGTTTGAATCCATGTTAGGATGGTATAAGGATGGTGAATCATCCATTTATTTGAGGCTATGGTGTTGGGAGGTCATACATTGACCAATCCCTAGATTTTAGGGGTTGTTGAGAGGCAAATTAGTGCTTTTGGTACTTAGAGAGGTCTTATAATCAAATTAGTTGTAGAATCCATGGTTTAAGGTCATTTATGACTTTTTTGAAAGTCTCAAGGTCTAGGGTGAAGATGCATTAGTAGTTGCTTTGGAAAAGGGGTCAAATTAGCTCTCTTAGTTCAATGACAGTGGCAAAGTTGACTAGGATGGTTTGTTAGAATTAATCTTTCCTTGGTTGTTATATTTACTAGGATAAACCAAGGTATCCTCTATTATTCTTAGATATTCCTCCTTATGAGGAATCCTACACTTGTCTCACACACTTATGACATGTGGAATCCATATAAATGGGAGTTACAATGTAACTCCCTCCTCACCTCTCTATTAAAGAGATGGCTCTCTTTCTCTCTCACACACATACTAGACACAATTATTCTCATTCATTTCTCTCACATGAGATTCCTCTTCTTCTTGAATATTTTGTATGAGCATTGCTCTCACTCTCTCTCTCTCATTCTTAGGCATTTTTTGCCACTTTCATTAATATCACAAGGTTTTTTTTATGCTTTTCCCCCTTCAAAATATTGTATCCTTGTTTCATTGTGCTTGGGGAATGCTCCTAGATTTTTGTGATTATCATGGTAAAACTTATTTTCCTTGCTCATTGATTAAACAATTTCTTAACTCTATATTTTTTTATTATTATTTTAACATGGTATCAGAGCAGGTTGGTTTAATCATGTTTTGAGTGTGTAGGTGAAGGAGCTACCATATCTTGGAGAACTCCAATTTCGGAGACTCTTGAGAGAGTTTTTTGCTAGTATATTTTTTTTTTACTAATCTAATTAAGTGAAAAAAATTGAAATTTTTTTAGGTTTGGTTGGTTTACCGCCAAACCCGATTTTATCTAATTGGTTACCTTTTTACTTATGTATTTTATACAATTTTTTATTATCTATATCTCAATTCTTTTTGATAAAAAAATAACTCAAATTTAAATCTTAATTTTCTCATATTATTTTTGTTTATTATATTAAATCTAGTTTTATTATTATAATTTAATGTTTAAAAGTTTAGTTCAAATTTGGATTCATGCCTTATAGAATATTTTTTTTCATATTGCTATCATTGGTTCTAAAATTAGGTTCATACATTTTTTTAAAATTATATCATTTAGTTGCTATAAAATTACATTCTAACTTTATTCCTTTCTAATTTGAGTCTCTGTTTCATATCATTGCATGCATTTTTTTTGCATATTCTCTGCTATCATTTCAGTTTTTAGGCATTCAAATTTCTCCAGTCTTTTAATTTATATTTGCATTCAATCTCTAGCAGCAACTATCATTGATATTTTCATCTTCTTGCTTCACAGTACTCTTTTTTTTTCTGATCTGCAATTGGCCGATTGCCTTTTATATGCAAAAATGTTCTATCTTGGTAGTTAAATACAATATCTTATTACTGCGTTTTGTGTTTTGACATTGGCAAGTTCCATCTTGGTAGGAATAGTCACTATCTTGATAATCTGGATACAAGGTTGTCTACATCCCATCACAATAAAGCCTCATTTTTCTGTGAGGACTTTTGGGTGTATTCACATATGTTTATGGTTGTTTTTAATATAGACACAACTTGTTATTATTTTATGATACTGCCTATCTATATGTGCTGCTTCATCGGTCATTTTCTTTTGTGAATCGGTTAGTTCTCAGACTTTTCTATTTATGTGTCTATTCTAATATATATCTCATAGCAGATATAAATTTTAGTTTGTTACAGTGCAGCTTGAAGCAAAAATCACTAGTGTGTTATTCTATTAGTTTGTTCTAATATATATGTATGTGCTTGTAGCTTATCTTATTCTTTATCTTGCCTAGCATTTGTTTTAATAGAAGATATTTGAAAGTGTTTTATCTCAGTTTTTCTTCATTGTTGTGCACCCTGATCGACCCCAATCTGTTTCTTCCCTAAGGGTCACTATTTTATCTCCCATTTACTATGATCCGCTTACCACCTTCACTCCTTCCATTGCTATCATGGCCCTGTGTGGCACCCCCCCCATGCCATCTCTGTCGAGGGTTTCTTGTATCTTCCTCTGCCTTTGTGTGGGAAAATCGGGGATTCTTTTTTCCACCCTTATCCACCAATACTGCTACCTCTTCTTTTTGAACTTTGCCGCCACCATAACATTACTCTTTTCCTTTCCTCCCCTTGCATCTCGCTATTGGTTCTTATCTTGTAATGCAGCGGCACTATTAGAATAGATTTTTCACAGGAGATTCAACTTTCATTTATCTTGTTTTGCTCTCAAAAGTCGTCAGCCGCCATTGGGTTGTATTTTTTGTCTGTCTTTTCATCATTTAGTTAAGTTTTTAATTAGTTTTAGTTTAATAGAGTATCAGTTTTTTAATCATTTAGTTATAATCTTTAATTAGATTTAGTTTATCTTTAGTTTTTTTAAAAATAGACTTAGTTTAAAATGATTTTAATTTAAACCTTTAGTTTATTCGGTTCTTTATTTAGCTTAATTAGTATAGATTTAATTTTAAATCTTATTCTTTTAAATAGTTTTAGTTGTTATATATCGATAGATTTAGTTTAATCTTGCAATTTTTTTTAGTTTAAATCTTATAGTTGTTTAATATAGATTTGATTTCTATAATTTTAAACTTAATATTATAGTTTAATCTTTATATTTGGTTCTTTATCATTTATGGTTTCAGTTTAGTTTGTTAGATTGTTATTCAGTTCTCCTTTTTTAATTAGTTAAATTAGTTTTTTTCCTTATAGTTGTAAGATTATTGTGTTCTCTAACTTGACCTTTTTTTTTGCAGGATACATGGGTCAGTTATGAGATATGTTAATGGGATTGAAAAAAGGGTATTGAGATATGTTATTGGATTTAAGACTTGTTTGGAACTATTTTGAGAAAAGATTTAAAAACCCTTGATGTTGTACTACTAGGACAGTGAATGACTCGACAAAATTGTGAAGGAGATAGAATTTCTTGAAGGAAGAGTTTTTGGCTTGGTGTATGGGTGAATCAAGTGTGTTGGGGTCCTTAGAGGAGTTAGGATTACCTATGAAAGCAAGGTTGATGGTTGTGGTTGCAGAAGCTTTTTGAATGAAGGATGCATAACATGGAGTTTGGAGCATGATTAAAAGGTAGGAGTATGAAGAACTTGATGGATTCAAGATGTAGAGTCTAGTGGAGTCTAAGGAGATTGAATTTGACCTCTAATAGGTCTATGGAGTGGGGTGGGTCCTAATTTTATCTTTTGAATGATGATTGAAGGATTTGTTATCAAGAAAAGAAGGAAGAAGTCATTAAACCATGAAGATATGTTACTTCCCACTACCTATGCATCAGTTTGATAAAATGCATCAAACGAATATACAAGCATAAAAAAGAATGTTAAGATAAATGTTAAATAACATAATGCATTTGACAAAACATTAATCAATTGTTCTCCTATCCAGAGTAATCTTTAAGAAATCCCCCTCTTAAAAAAGATTTAAAATCTTGGCGAATCTTTCATTTTCTTGAAAAAAAAATTAATTTCTAATGGCGAATCTCTCAAATTTTTTGAAAATAAAAGTATTCTTATTGGCGATTATTTTTGAATAATTTTTTTTTGTATAAAATATTAGTGAATTTCAAACAATAAAAAAAAATTAATTAATCACCATGGTGAATACTTCTATTTTAAAAAATTGAATTCTTATAGAAAATGATTACACTTAATGTGGAAATCTTTGATGGGTTTAAGGAATAGACTCTGTAATAATTACTTGCTACCATTTATTTAAAATATAATATAATAACCTCATTGTATTGTGTGAGACAAATGTATTGATATT
>MU227088.1:1818641-1829105 GCA_018584345.1 Thuja plicata | reverse complement strand
ACATAAACTTATTCTTAAGTCGGCCTTACATAAGTAAACAAAATATTACTGAGTCGGTAGAAGCTCGGGTTCCTCAAGCTGGCTCGGTGATCTTCTGATACTCGGCATCCACTACAATACTCGGCATTGTCATTCTCTCGATAAGAGTATAAGCTCGGTCCATACTAGTTCCGAAGTGTAGCTTGGAACTCGGTAGCTGTGGTGACTCGGTAGATATAGTGTCACTCGGTAACCACTGGTGACTCGGTGATAACTGACTTCTCGATTGGCTTCAACTAATGGCTCGGTAGTTATGGTGAAGCTCAGTGACTACCGTCTGCTCGGTAAATGTTTCTCTTCTCGGTAAACACTACTGAACTTTTCATATGCTCGGTGACCACTATTCTGCTCGGTATGAACTGTTTAACCGGTGAATGCTCGGTATAGGCTGTGGACTGAGTGATGAGCTCGGTAAGCATTCAGAATGCAATAAGTTTTTTGACTGATGACAAATATATCATAATTCCAACAAATGTTATATATTGAAAGCTGATAGAAATGGGAAGCTTGACTCTAAAAGTGATGAAGGAGTATTTATAGGATATTCTACCAAAAGAAAAGCTAATAAATGTCTTAACAAAGCTTCTAACAAAATCATTGAAAGTGCAAATGTTAAAGTGGATGAATTTGCTGAGAAAAATGATGAGGGAAGTAGAAAGGAACTATAAGATTACAATAGATTTGTCTACATTGATGAACTTAACACCTTTCCTGATCAACAGTATAATGCTATTGAGCGACAAAACAATGCAACCGAGCAACAAGCTGCACACACCAAAAATTAGGAAAATGCTCACAATGCTGAACCGAGCGATGAAGATCAAAATGAAGGACATAATGATGAATAGATATTTGAACCTCTACTTGATAAGTATTTTAGAAGACACCATCCATAGGACCAAATAATTGGCAAAAAAAGAGATGGAATGAGAACAAGAAGTAAGTCACTTAACACTAGATGTTTGATTTGTGATTTTGAGCCTAAATCTATTAATATTGCACTTGAGAATCAAGAATGGGTTAGTGCAATGAATGAAGATATTCAGAAGATTGAGAATAATAAAATATGGACATTAGTACCAAGAATAAGTCACAAAAATGTCATTGGTACCAAATGGATATTCAGAAACAAACTGAATGAAAATGGAGAAGTCACGAGGAACAAAGAAAGACTGGTATGCAAAGGGTATGCACAAGACGAAGGAATTGACTCTAGAGAAACATTTGCACCCATTGCTAGACTAGAAGGAGTAAGGATTCTACTTGCTTATGCTACTTTTAAATTATTCAAAGTATACCAAATGGATGTTAAATCTCTATTTATGAATTGAATACTAGAAGAGGAGGTATACATTGAACAACCTGAAGGGTTTGTTGATCCTAACAAGAGGAACATGGTTTGTAGACTACACAAATCCTTGTATAGATTGAAGCAAGCACCAAGAGCATGGTATGAAAGACTTCACTCTTTTCTCATTAATATTGGATTTGTTATAACAAGTGATAACAATAATTTGTATTTGAAAGGAGAAACTAATGATAAGATTTTGATTTCTGATATATTTGTTGATGATATCATATTTGGCGGTAATGATATGTTATGCAAGTCACTTGCCAATGAAAGGGGAAAATAATTTGAGATATCAATGTTTGGAGAGATCAATTTTTTTCTTGGCCTATAGATTCTACAACAGGATGAAGGCATCGACATCACACAATCCATATATATCAAAGAAGTTATGAAGATATTCAAGTTGGATGAATCCAAACCAGTTGGAATGCCTATGGAAACCAGATGCAAATTAATAAAGGAAGACAAGACAACTGAGGTAAATTAGACCTTATACAAATCTATGATTGACAAGCTAATGTATGTTGTACACACTAGACCAGATATAGCACATGCAATTGGTATATTTGCAAGATTCTTCGTTAATCACAAGGAATTATACATGACTTCTATTAAAAAATTTTTGAGGTATCTGAATAATAGCAAAAGACTATGGTCTGTGGTATAATAAAGAAGGAAAATTTGAGCTACAAGTTTATACCGATGTTGATTGGGATAGAAACATAGATGATAGAAAGAGAACAACAAGAGGAGCATTCTTTATGGTTGACAGACTTGTCACATGGATAAGAAAAAAGAAAGGATGCATAGCTCAATAAATTGTAGAAGAAGAATATGTGGCTGCTACTACAAATTTCTCTAACATTGCATGGAATAAGAAATTGTGGAAAGGTATGAATATGGACATTTTTGACCCAGTGATTATCTATTGTGATAATACTAGTGCTATCAACATTTAAAAGAACCCTGTGATGCATGCTAATAAAAGTCACATATCTTTTAAGTATCATTACTTGAGGGAACAATTACAAGAGAAAGAGGTGATACTATACTATGTACAATCCTTAGAACAATTAGCAGACATATTCACAAAGCCATTTCCAAAAGATACATTTGAGTACCTGAAGAATAGACTAGGGGTTTGACCCTTGTCTACTGGTCACTAAGATGACTAGGAGGTTGTATCAGCCTACACAATATCAGAACATTATTCATGTTGATGCAAGCTGAATATGGACTACAATAATATATGAGTACAAGAAGGTACTTATCTAAACCGCACACCAGAGATATTGTTTGCTACTACGGAGTTGTATTGCTAATGGAGAGAGATATTCAATAATATATTTTTGTTTGGAATTGTTGTTAAAGGGAGAGGAATATATCCATATGAAATATCTATTAGAGAGAGAAATGAAATATCCATCAGGGAAAAAAACATCAGTCAAAGGGAGGGTAAGAAAAAGAAGTTTCTACAAAGGGAGAGAAAGATCTAAGAAAGATTCAAAGAAACAACCATCCATCTAAGGGAGAGAATTGGAAAGAGAGTTAACACTACATATCTATCTGGAAAAGGGAGAAGAGATTCTAAAACAAAGGGAGAGACAAAAGTAGAAGACAAAATTGCTACACCTATCCATTGAAGGGAATGAAGAAAGGGAAAGCACTCAACAAGAATCAAATCTAAGCTAGAAGTGCTTACCGAGAGTTAAATATTTCAATTGGTTATAGAATAATAAGTTTTGTGTGATATGGAATGATTCATACTGCATATTTCATAGTATATTTCCATCAATGCTAAAGGGAGAGATTGAGAAACTATAACTAATTGAATGTTTGAAGATGATAAGCTGATGATCACTGAGATGCAAAAGTGAATGCATGACATTAAATTAGTTAATGTATTGTATTTTCATTGATGTCAACTTGATATAATCTAATTGTTCATAAATATATATATATATATATATATATATATATATATATATATATATTTTNATATATATATATATATATATATATATATTGTCATAGACTTAAAGAGATAAAGAGACAAAGTTTATGTTATCGGTAAAACATAAAAAGTCAATGTACATTGAGTGACAGTAAACACCTACAGACAATGCACACCAATGGACAGAGAATACCAAGAAGCTCACAGTGTATACTGAGCATAACTGAAGTGGTCACCAAGCTAACTAAAATTGTTACCAAGGACAACTGGATTCAATGATTGAGCTAACTAAAGTTGATCACCGGTCATAATTGAAGTTAAAGAATGACAAAAACACTTAACTATCAGGAGCTATATTTAGAGTTAACTGATTGATTGCTTTATTTTCATTGATCAGTTGAACTAAAGCAAAAAGGAGATTTAAAGCAAAGATAACAAAGAGAGATTTGTGGAATAAATCTGAAGCAAAGATTTATGTATTAAAGCAAGCATGGTGAGCTTTACAGATCAAGAAAGTGATCTACGGTGAAAAAAAGAAGATTGAATGGATAAATCTTATCTATATAAAGAGACCAGTAATTCAATATGAAAGAAAGGAATGATGAATATAATTCTGGTGAAGATAGAAGTCTTCATGCAGATTTGATCATACAGGCTAAAGAATAGAGTCAATAAATTCTGCAGACATCGAGCAACAGATGACATAAATTCAATGAGCAGAACAAATAGGGGATCAAAGAAATTGAAGAGAATATTTATCAAAGAGGTATTATGGACTAACAATAGATCTAAGAATCTGAAAGTTAAAATTGTATTGTTGAACATATCATTTACTATTTTAGTTTAACTATTGATTCAGAAAATCTCTTAACCAAGTGGGATTTAACCATCCTTAATGTATTGAGATAATCAAGAGTATCAAAAAGTTTTCTTGTTGACATCACATTAAATGCTAGGTCAAAAGAAAAACTATTATTTTTGAATCCTCTAACGTGGTCACACTTAACAGTGTGTTTGTGACCTTTAACAGGGTTAGCTCTTCACCGAGCTCACTTCAAAAGAGTGAAAATTTTAGGTTACTGGTCCCAAGTGGTTTTTCCCTTAACAGGGTTTCCACATTAAAATCTGTGTGTCAAATGTGTATTTCTTTCATTGCATTGATAGTTTACTTTACACATTACTAAAACTAGATTGGTCAGTAAACACTAAGTTTAATTGTTGATACTCGGTAAAGGCTAGGAAAAGATAAACAATATATCTTACCGAGCAGTATATATACATTAGAATTACATAAGGCATACATCGTGATGGACTGAAATATAACTAGAGGATATTATATTTGAGATATAAATGTTTGGTTGAGTTTTTGGAATTATTTTTAAGGCCACTGATTCACCCCCCCTCTCAGTTATTCTAACAACTAGTACCTACCAAAATTTAGATTACACGTGCTACTATTATCTTATACCTGATGAAATAAATGTTGCATTTTATACGCGATGTAAGAATTTTAGATAGGCATCAAAAAGTTCATTCGCAAGCATTGAAAGAAATTTAGATAGGAGACGGAAGAAACTTTGCACATGCTAAAATTTATCTCCTACATGCTGAACTTTGGTTGACACTCACTGAAATTTTCTTGTTTCACACTGAAAATTTCTTGTTACGTACTAAACTTATATGTATATGCACTCCTATACCCGCACATGTCAAATCTGCAACACAAATTCACTTAAAATGATAAAAAAAACTTCAAAATCTGTTAATTTGAGGTATCTACCCCACAGTGGGCACCATTTTTTGTATGTAAAATACATACATGAAACATTATATAAAATAATATGAAGTTAGTGCTAAAGATCTATACTAATTAAACAATCAAACTTGAAATCCTTGAAATCATCTCATGGCTCCCTATCTAAGAAGACTAAATGATCCTTCTCAGCTACATATGGGCAATCCTAAAGTGAAAATCCTTAGAATGAGAGTACTAAATGATGAAATGATACTCAATTATGCCTAATTTAATTCTAATTATATGCTATTGCAATGCTAAATTAAATTCAAATTACTCTAAACATGGATGCAAGTTTTGACTATAATGGTGATGAAAAAGATAACAGATGGACAAAGTGGTATGAGTAGATGTGAATTGATGGTAAAGTGATGATTTGAATTAATAAATACACACTATTTTTAATAGGATTTTCCAAAGGGTAGGAGGTAGAGTGATTTAACCATGATTAGATGAGAGAGGTTGAGTTGTGTTTCAAATAAGGAGACAAGATTACCAAATAAAGGGTTAGGATAACAAAGGCTAACTGAGTGGCTAAGATAGAAAATCCTTGGAGTGATCCATGTGCTCCCAATCCTCTCTTCTCATGAGCTAATTTATTTTTTTCCCTTAGTGATTGTTGAAAGAATTTAGGAATTAATTAATTTAAACAATTAATTAACTTAGCCATGTAGGGAAATTAGATGGGTTGGATTTGATTTATTTAATTCAACTATATAACTAATTGATTAAATCAATTACATATTTTAATTAATCCCTCTTGGCTTTAATTTAATTAATCAATCACTTTATTAATTCATCCATGATGACTTGATTTGACCACTTTGACTTTTGTTGACCAATTTAGGGTATATATTGGTGTGTGTTTCAAGGCTTGCTTGCACATATACCAAGAGACCTAGCTTGTCTCTATTAGAATCCTAACCTTCACTAGGATCCTCCAAAGTCTTAGTTGATTAAATAAGGACTTCTCTAGCCCCTCTCCAAGAGCCCAACACTTTGTGCTTCACCTTGAAAGACTAACACCATGTAGATTCTTCACTTCTCCTACACTTAGAAGGATCTAAGTGCCAAATCCACACTAGAATTCATGAATCATTTAAGGGATGTTAAACATGTTGGAAAACTTCCATATTTTCCCATTTGACTCCATTTTTATGGATCTCATAACCCTTTTCAGTCGAGATCAAGTTTTAGACCCTAAGAAGCCTAATTAGGCCTAATTCTTTATAGCCTTTTCTAGAGACTTTTTTCCAATTCTTTCAAAACTTTCCCAAAGAACTTGAAAAAATAATCCCTCATTTAGATACCCTTTTTGATTTCACAAATTATTTTGAAAGTTTAGTCTCGTAAACCCTCTGTACATAGGGTTCCTATTATCTAGGACCAATAGGGCTAATAGGCCTAATTAGTAGGAGCTTACTGATTTCTCACTCAAAACTTGACCCAATGGATTGGTGAGTTCACAAATCTCTCAAGAGAGTAAGATTAGGTCATATCCCACCTAGCACTACACTTTTCTTGTACTATACTTTCCTTCCCCGCATGAAATGCTCAATTCTTCACCTCCAAACCTCTAACTGGGCACTGTCAGCTTGCCTCGGGATTGGTACTAAAAATAGAAAATTGACTCTTCAAGACTCCTACCTCTACATATTTATGGAACAATGACTCCCCTAGCATATCCACCTAGCCTTAGGAATATCTTATGGTTAGATTTTATGGGGGAGCCATGAAATGAAAAACTGGTTAGGACAGGACCAGTGAACTCCTAAACTGAAAACAATTTACTTAAGACCTTAAACTAACTCAAATAAACTTACTTACTAAATGGAAAATTCTTAGAACTATCCTATGAACACAAAACAATCACTAAATTAAATAATTCATTCCATATGATAGTACTATCACACTGAAAAGCTTAGGTTCTTCATTAAATCAGAGTTGCAGAGCAATCTTAACTATTCCAAACTTGTTACAATGAAAAACTATTTCCTCTAGATTCGATCCTCCATACATTAGATATCATATTCCATGTTTCTAGGGCCTTTTGGTCAATCTCCCACTCCTATCTTCTAGGGGGATCCAAAGTAACTGATTTTCATGCAACATTTGCAATAATTGCAAATGTTGTCATGACAACATTGTAACAACTTTTGGCATCTTTGCCATTATGCCAACTTCCCAAGTTTTAGGGCCTCTATACTCTATATCTCATGGAACCAAATTCATTAATGGCCTCCAAGCATCTCTATGAAAACATTTATGTGTTTAGGACACATTCAAAGCTCAAATCCATCACTAAGCTTCGAAGCCTAAGAAAATTACAAAGCTACTAACAATGACTATTTTGGTGACCTTAGTCCTAATGAATAACTCACCTAGTCCACAATGCAATGACCTTCTAAGGTATAAACTAAACACACTAACTTGACTTGGCCAATGTCAAGTATAAACCAAAACATTATAACTATGGAGGTTATCCTAGGTGTGCTCCTGAACCATCCTCCCCAAAACAAAAAGTTCAATCCACCCTTGGATTGAGTAGAGTAGGGTCATTCCCCATCTTCTTAAACTCTGATTCTTTAACCCATACTACATCAACATCCATTTGACCATGTCTCTTGATCAAGGGTTCCTTGTATTCTTTGGTTCTAGTATTCTTGTAGACTCGGGTATCTAGTATACTGTCAGCTTGATTGGCTGTAACAAGAGGTAGCTTGAGGTCTTCTACATCTCTGACCACTTCATTGAGGCTTTGATCCATGTATGGTGGTGTTCCTTTATAATGAACCAGGTTTGCAATGTTAAAGACAGGGGATAGTCCAGTGTCTTTCGACAGCTCCACTTTAAAAGCATTGTTCTTAAACTTTGCTAAGATAGGACAGGGGCCTATCCTCCTCATTTGTAACTTGTGTGGGACTCCTTTCTAAAGTCTAGACTTATTCAGATGCACCATTACTAATTCTCCCACATTGAACTGAAGTTCTCTTCTACTCTCATCAACCTTAGTCTTATGCTTCATGGTGTTCTTTGTCAAAGTCTTCTTGACTGTATCATGTATCTCTTGCATTGCATAAGAAAAATCATTAGCATATCCACTTTCTTTCACTCCATCCTTTAAGTCTATTAGCTCATAGACTCCTCTAGGATGTAGACCATTTACTATCTCAAAGGGACTCTTCCCTGTTGACCTGTTGATAGTGTCATTGTAGGCATATTCAGCCTATCCAATCAATTAATCCCATTGTTGACCATATTCCTTGGTCAAGCATCTTAATATATTTCCAAGGCTTTTATTTACCACTTCGGTCTGACCATCAGTTTGTGGATGGTATGCAGACCCAAAGGATAAATTAGTTCCTAACCTTTGCCAAAGAGTCTTCCAAAAATGACTCATAAATTTAGTGTCTCTATCTGACAAAATGCTCATAGGTAACCCATGGATTCTTACTATCTCTTTGAAGAAGAAAGAGGCTACTTGGCTGGCATCATTAGTTGTCTTACATGGCACAAAGTGAGCCATCCTATTGAATCTATCCACAGCTACATAAAAACTATCCATGCCTTGTCTTGTCTTGGGTAACCCAACTACAAAATCCATGCGCAAGCATTCACATGGCCTAGTGAGAATAGGTAGTGGCTGATATAGGCCTACATTTGAAGAAGTAATTTTGGCCTTTTGATATACTATGCAACTTTCTACATACCTCCTAACATCAAGTTTCTTTCTTGGCCATTAATAGACCTTTGAACAAGTTCTTGGGTCTTGGTGATCCCAAAGTGACCACTCAATGCACCACTGTGCTTTTCCTAAATTAAATTATCCCTAATAGAATCTATAGGGACACATAACTGATTTCCCTTAAAAAAGAGATTGCTTTGCAAAGTGTATTCAACATATTTGATATGGAAATTATTCTTGTATTCAACACATACCTTGTAAATGTCTGCAAAATCTTCATCACCAGCATATAGATCATTGAAGTGATCTATTACCATGCTCTTCATTTGAATCTCTTGGATGCTATGAGCTCTTCTACTCAAGGCATCTGGCACCTTGTTGAGTACTCCTTTCTTGTGTTTGATATTAAATGTGTAATCTTGTAGGTATTCAACCCACTTCATGTGCTTGTGACTCAACTTCTCTTGAGAGTTCAAGAAGCTTAAAGCTTGATTATCTGAATAGAATATGAACTACTTGGGGAGAAAATAGTGTCTCCATTTCCTTAAAGCCTGAACCAATGCATACATTTCAAGTTCATAAGAAGAATACATCTTCTTAAATTCACTCAACTTCTCTGAACGAAATGCCACTGGTCTACCCTCTTGGCTTAGGACAACTCCAATAGCCATATTGCTTGCATCACACTCAATAGTGAAAACCTTCTCAAAGCTTGGCAAGACTAAGATAGGTTGGGTAGAAATCTTTTCTTTTAACAACTCAAAGATCTTGGTGGCTTTCTCATTCCATATGAACTTATTCTTCATCCCTCCTTTGATTGTCTCCAACATAGGAGCACAAATAGCACTAAACTGCCTTATAAACTTCCTATAATACTGAGAAAGGCCATGAAAACTTCTTACCTTTGTTGTTGTCCTTCAATAGGCCAATTTATGATGGCTTCCACTTTACTCTTTTCCATTTTCAGATTGCTATGAGAGAGAAAAAACGTAAGGTATACTAGCTCTATTTTGATGAATTCACATTTCTCCAAGTTGATCATCACCTTCTCTTCATGCAGCTTCTTGAAGACAATCTCAAGGTGTTGAAGATGCTCATCTCTTGTCTTACTATAAATCAGTATATCATCAAGATACACTACTACAAATTTTCCAATGTAGTCCTTGAGGACTTCATTCATGAGCCTCATGAATGTGGAGGGGGCATTAGACAGTCTAAATGGCATGAAAAGACATTCATACAAACCTTCATTAGTTTTGAAAGTTGTCTTCCACTCATCTCCCTCTTGTACTCTTATTTGGTGATAGCCACTTTTCAAGTCTATCTTACTAAAGTACTTAGCTTCACCTAGACAATCCATTAGGTCTTCAATCCTAGGAATGGGGAACCTATACCTAATGATTATCTTATTTATGCCTTTTGAATTAGTACAAAGCCTCCAAGTTCCTCCTTTCTTAGGTGCTAGGATAGTGGGTATAGCACACAGGCTAATGCTTTTCTTGATAAGACCTTGGTGTAGACACCCTAAATTGTCCTTTTTCATTTCTATATTAATTTAATTAATATTGCCTATAACAATATAGTTAATTCTTATAGATTAACTATATTTGTTATATTTGACTATTTATTTAATTTTATTA
>MU227088.1:1764728-1793223 GCA_018584345.1 Thuja plicata | reverse complement strand
TTCTATTTGTTGATGATTATTCAAGGATGATGACTGTAATGTTTCTCAAGGAAAAATCTAATGCATTCCAGTTATTTAAATGGTACTTAGCTAAAGTTGAAAAGGAAACAGGAAAAAGTTTGAAATGTTTAAGATCTGACAGAGGTGGAGAGTTTATTTCTAATGAGTTTAACGAGTTTTGCAATGACCAAGGAATAAAGAGACAGATGTCTGCACCTAGGACTCCACAAAATGGTATTACTGAATGAAGGAACAGATCTATTATGGATTGTGCAAGAGTACTAATGATGGAGAAAAATGTTGCATAGAAGTATTCAAAAGAAGCTATAAGTACTACAGTCTATACACTAAATAGAGTTCAAGTCAAGAAAGGTACAAATGCTATGCCTTATGAACTTTGGTATGGTTATGCACCTAGTGTAAAGTATTTTAAAGTCTTTGGAAGCAAATGTTTTATATTGAAAGAAAACAAAAATGGAAAACTAGATGCTAAAGGTGAAGAAGGTATATTCCTTGGTTATTTAACCAAAAGCAAAGCATACAAATGTCTGAATTCTAATACTAACAAAATTGTTGAAAGTGCAAATGTAAGAATTGATTGGTTTGCAGAAAGAAATGAAGCTGAAAGTACACAAGAACCTAAAAGCTACAGATCATTCATATATCTGGATGAGGAAGATTCTAATTCACTACTTGAGACTACTGCTATATAATAACATGCACCTGCTGAGTCACAGAGTGGAGTTGACGAGCAATTGCAAGTGAATGCTACGTTATCTGATGGAGATGCCGAGGCACAAAATCAACCAGAACTGAATAGAAACAATGAACCTAAAGCAAGGACTGAGCCTACCCTAGAAAAATATGTGAGAAGAAATCATAATTCTGATGAGATCATTGGGTCAAAGGATTCTGCTGTTATGACAAGAAATAAGTTGAAAAATAACACGTCTGTTATGTGAATTTGAGCCCAAAATAGTGAAAGATGCTTTCGAAAAAAAAGATTGGATGCAAGAAATGAATGAGGAAATTGAACAGATTGAGAAGAACAAAACTTGGACACATGTATATAGGCCAAAGGATAAAAATGTAATTGGCACAAAATGGGTATTCAGGAACAAACTAAAAAAACATGGAGAAGTGACAAGAAACAAAGCTAGATTGGTATGCAAGGGTTATGCATAGGAGGAAGGAATTGACTACGGTGAAACCTTCACCCTAGTTGCAAGATTGGAAGGTGTTAGAACCATACTTGCATATGCAGGCTAGAAAGGATTCAAAGTTTATTAGATGGATGTGAAATCTGCATTTCTCAATGGTATCTTGGAAGAAGAAGTATATATTGAGCAAGCTGATGGTTTTGTAGACCGAAACAAAAGGGATATGGTTTGCAGATTTCACAAAGAATTATATGGTTTGAAGCAAGCACCAAGATCATGGTATGAAAGTTTGCACAATTATTTGATCAAGATTTGATTTGCAAGAACCAATGACAACAACAACCTGTACTTGAAGATAGAACAAAGAAAAAGTACATTATTAGAAGAAATTTTTGTAGATGACATTATATTTAGTGGACAAGATGTGCTATGTCAAAAATTTGCAATAGCAATGCAAACTAAGTTTGAGATGTCTATGTTTGGTGAAATAATTTTTTTTTTGGCTTACAAATTTATCAAATGAAGAATGGTATCTATATCACTCAATCTAAATATATCAAAGAGCTACTAAAATATTTCAGAATGGAAGAGTCCAAACCAGTAAGTACACCCATGGCTACTGGACAGAAGCTGACAAAAGATGATGAGACAAAAGAAGTGGACCAAACACTCTAAAGGTCAATGATTGGAAAACTACAGTATGTTGTTCACAGTAGACCTAACATTGCCCTAGCTGTTGGGATTATAGCAAGATTTTTTGCTAATCCTAAGAAAACTCACATGATGGCAGTCAAAACAATTTTGAGATATTTGAAAGGACCTGAGGACTATGGTCTATACTACAAAAAGAATGACAAATTTGAACTCAGAGTTTATACTGATTCTGACTGGGCTGGAAATGTTGATGACAGGAAAAGCATTACTGGTGGAGCATTTATTTTAGGAAAGAAATTGATCTCCTAGACAAGCAAGAAATAGAACTGCACCTCACAATCTATAGCTGAAGCCGAGTATGTGGCAGCAACAGTTAACTTTTCCAACATTGTGTGGTTGAAGATACTACTGAAAGGTATGAAGGAAGAAATTACTAACCCAGTTGTCATATATTGTGATAATAAAAGTGCTATTAATATTTCTAAAAATCATATGATGCACTCAAAGACAAAGCATATAGCTATCAAGTATCATTACTTGAGAGAGCTAGTTCAGTGTAAAGAAGTGAGATTGAATTATGTGAACACTAAAGAATAATTAGCAGACATATTCACAAAAGCACTACCCAAGGATGCTCATGAGTATCTACGAGGTAAATTGGGGGTGATTCCTCTAACTAAAGCTAATTAAGTTCTATATGGTACTGTTGCATCAAACATTTCATTCAGAAAGTCTAACACATTGATGCACAGTAAGTCACACTTTAGGATGCTGGCTAAAGTTGTGAAGCTGAACAAGGACAGAAAAGAAAAATTAGTCATACTGAAGATGACAGGATCAGCATGATACTAAAGATGCACATGATAAAGATATTGACGTCTTTGGCATTGTTGTCAAAGAGGGAGAGATTACCTATAAAGAGGAAGAAGTGAAGGAAGAGATTGTCGAGAAAGAGAAATTACAAAGAGGGAAAGATTACATAGAGGTAGAAGTTACTATTATTGACAACATTGAAGTGATTATCTACTCAGAGGGAGTCTACAGATGATTAGACATAGATGATTATAGTGTTATTACAGACACAGAGGGAGAAATGTTTTACGTATAAGAATCAGAATGAAGCTAAAGACATTAATGAAGATTTTTTCATATCAAGGAACACAGGTGAATTTTTGGATTGGTTGGTAACTATGTTTGTTAAATCATTGTTTTAATATTTTATGTTGCCATCAATGCCAAAGAGGGAGATTGTTGGAAAGTGACATTGAAAGCAATTGTTATTTTGTCATTGATGTCAAACCTTTACTGGTGAGACTATTGCTATATGTTTGAGTACCATATCTATTATTGATGAAGAAGATTTAATAAGAAGACCAAGTGAGTGGTTGAGTTAAGGCAATTCAAAGGGTATTTGATCAGTTGGCACTCTAGAAAAGTAATTTGTTTTTTATCTTTCAAAGACAGTTTTTCTAGCTTTTCTATGCCGAACAAAGTTGCTTGTGCCAAGAAAATGTGCTTCTAATGAGAAAAGTTGCTTGTGCTGAGTAAAGTTGTCCATGATGAGCAAAAAGTTGATCAATGTCAAGCACCATTGAAATTGCCGAGTGAAAATAGTAATGAAGGCCGACTTACAAAAGTTTGATTATTGATGAGATTTGAGATCTCAAGCTGACTTAGTTGATTTTATTGGGATATGTAATGTTAATTAAAGATTGATCCACGTCATTTAATATATGGGTAACCGTAATTAATGCATAGTTTCAAGATTTAATTATAGACTACTTTGGAAAAGTAAATGTAATGCAAAGATGGAATGATCCGTTGGATCTAACCTAACCTAAGATCTACGATCTTGTTTAAGCAGAAAAAATATTTATCTAACCTAGACAAAGAGGTATATGATAACCTAAAGGGGTTATTCATTTGGTATGCTATAGTGTGCTACTGAATGTGAAGTGTGGATGTGTATGCAAGAAGTTTGCATAGTTGATTTACTGTTTAGCATGATCTAGCAGAGAAGGCAAAAGGAAGAAGCAGAGTGTTGCATGTGTGATTGCTTGATGAATTTCCAAGAAGATCAGAAGATTGAAATGATAATGCAGGCTATCTAGTAAGTTAACATCAGAGCTATAATTGAATCTGAATTACAAAGTAAGTTGTATGTACTAGATCAAAAACTACTGATTACTTTCTTACCATTGTATCAGTTAAATCCTTTAACAAAGTTGACTTAACAGTCATTTGTATAAATCCTCTAACAAGGTGACATTCATATTGGAATGTTCTATGTCCTCTAACAAGGCCACTCCAAACAGGGTGATTAAATCCTTTAACCAGGTCACACCTAACAGTGTGTTATTGTAACCTTTAACAGGGTTGGCTCCTCATAGGGCATAACTTCAAAAGAGTGAAAACTTGGTAGCATGTTACTGGTGGTTTTTCCCTTATTGGGTTTCCATGTTAAATACTTGTGTCAACTTGTGTGAATGCTTATGGTTTACTTTACTGTTATGTTACTACAAGCTAATTTCAATTGATAGTAAACTACATAATTAAAATTGTTGATTGATGCTACTGGTGCTAAGTAGATCTGAAGTACAAAAAGTTTTTATTTACTACATCTAGACCTGAGGATAAATGATTCACCCATCCCCTCTTAGTTATACTAAATTCATTCTAACAGCTGATAGACAAAGAGTTGAACCTGTACTTGCAAGATATGTCAAAAGGAACCATCCACAGAACCAAATCATAGGAGATAAAAAGGCTGGTATGAGAACCAGAAGTAAGTCTCTAAATACTAGATATCTTATTTGTGATTATGAGCCCAAATATGTCAACACTGTACTAGATAATGATGAATGGATAAGTGCTATAAATGAAGAGATTGAACATATAGACAAAAACAAGACATGGACACTTTTACTAAGACCAGATGACAAGAATGTCATTGGTACAAAATGGATATTCAGGAATAAGCTAAATGCGAATGGAGAAGTCACCATAAATAAAAAAAGACTATTATGCAAGGGGTATGCACAAGAAGAAGGAATTGCCTATGGAGATACTTTTTCACCCATTGCTAGGTTAGAGGGAGTAAGAATAATACTTGCTTATGCTGCATATAAAGGATTCAAGGTATATCAAATGGATGTCAAGTTTACATTCATAAATGGAATACTTGAAGAAGAGGTATACATTGAACAACTAGAAGGGTTTGTTGATCCAAACAAGAGGGACATGGTATGTAGACTACACAAAGCCCTGTATGGATTGAAACAAGCACCATGAGCCTAGTATGAAAGACTTCATTCCTATCTCATAAGTATTGGATTTGTAAGAACTAGTGAAAACATTAATCTTTACTTGAAGGAAGATACTGATGCTAACATTTTGATTGCTGAGATATTTTTTGATGACATCATATTTGGAGGAAATGATATGCTATGCAAATAATTTGCAAATATGATGAGCAAAGAGTTTGAGATGTCCATGTTTGGAGAGA
This sequence comes from Thuja plicata, assembly GCA_018584345.1. Classification (NCBI taxonomy): domain Eukaryota; kingdom Viridiplantae; phylum Streptophyta; class Pinopsida; order Cupressales; family Cupressaceae; genus Thuja; species Thuja plicata. The sequence goes on along the minus strand of MU227088.1, from coordinate 1,787,904 downwards.
TCAAGTTATTTCTTGGTCTATAGATCATGCAACAAGATGAAGGTATTCTTATTACACAATCCAAGTACATCAAAGAAGTACTAAAAATATTCAAGATGGAAGAGTCCAAACCAGTTGGAACACTGATGGAAATAGGATTTAAGCTGACAAAGGAGGACAAGTCATCAGAGGTAAATCAGACTTTGTAAAGATCAATGATTGGAAAACTCATGTATATTGTACATACTAGGACAGATATTGCACATGTAGTAGATATAGTTGATAGATTTTCTGCTAATCCCAAAGAATCACATATGACTTCTATGAAAAGAATTCTAAGATATCTAAAGAATATCAAGGAATATGGCTTATGGTATAGAAGAGAAGGAAAATTTGAACTTAAGGTCTTTACCGACACTGATTGGGCTAGAAATATTGATGACCGGAAGAGCACAACTGGAGGAGCATTCTTTATGGATGATATATTTGTCACATGGATTAGCAAGAAGTAAGGATGCATCTCACAATCTACTACAGAGGCAGAGTATGTTGTTGCTGCCGCAAACTGCTGAAATATTGCATGGATTAAAAAGTTACTAGAAGGTATGCATATGAAAATTCTAGAACCAATAACTATCTATTGTGATAATACAAGTGCAATAAACATTTCCAAGAATTCAGTCATGCATGCTAAAACAAAGCATATTTCAATCAAGTATCATTATTTAAGAGAACAAGTTCAAGCAAAGGAGGTGATACTTGAGTATGTGCAATCAAAGGAATAATTGGTCGATATCTTCACCAAGCCACTACCCAAGGATGCATTTGAATACTTGAGAAAGAGACTAGGGGTGAGACCCTTGTCTACTTGTCAGTAAGCTGACTAGAAGGCTGCATTAGCCTACATATCATTAGAATATCATTCATGTTGATGCAAGAAGAGAGATGAACTTCAAAGATAAATCCATACACAAAAGGTATATATCTACACAAGGCACCAGAGTTTTTACCGATGGAATGGGAAATTCAAGGAATATATTATGGATAGAAAGAATCCATTTGGTATCACTGTCAAATATTTTCTTGGAAAAGATGTTTGGGATTGTTTGAAAAGGGAGAGAGTTATCTCATTATCATACATACAGAGATTATATCCAGTATCAACTCAGGGAAAGATCATATTCATCACAGTATCCATAGGGAGAGAAGAATGTAACAAGAAAGGGAGAGTACACACAAAGGAAGAGAACTACTGACAAAAGACATCACAAGAAAGGAGAACAGTTAAATGGAGAGAGTTTGACACAGAAGGAGAACACATCACATCAAAGAAAGAAAGATTCTACATCCATCAAGTAAAGGGATTGAAGACAAAGAGAAATCTTCAAGAATCAAATCAAAGCTATTTGAGCTTACCGAAAGCCCAAAATTTGTATTAGTTACATTAGGAAAGCTTGACAAAACTATATATTTCATATTGTATTAGTAATAATATAGTATGATAATGTAGTATGTTGCCATCAATGCCAAAGAGAAAGATTGATGACATGTAATTGATTGAATATTTGAAGATGTTAAGTTGATGATCATGCGAGACATTAAATTAGTTAATGTATTGTATTTTTATTGATGTCAACTTGATATAATCTATATGGTCATGGAAACAATGACTAAAGACTTCAAAGAATAGATGAATCAAGACTATGCTATCAGTAATGCATACAAGTCAATTATTCACTAAGTGACTACATACACCAACGGTTAAAGTAAAAGACCAGAGTCACAGTGTTACCCAATGAGCTAATGCACAACATTACCAATGAGAAAAGTTACAATGTTTTCTGATGAGAAAAACACAGAGTAACCTGACGAAAAGAATTTTAGTGTTTCCCGACGGAGAAGACAAGGACAGAGATCCTGATGAAAACTGAAGTCACACCGATGAAACAATCAGTTATGACCGATAACTAACTAAAGTGTTGACTGACAGAATAAAGAGTTCAAAAATTGACAAACTACTTAGTCGTCAAGAAGCTAAAGATAGAATTAACAGATACTTATCATTGTTTTAATCATCTAGATAAAGCCAGAGATAAGTAAGTGATTTAAAGCTGATTTGTCCAGTTGGCAAGAAGATCTCTTCAAGATAAATCATGAGTTTTCTTTAAATCTATTGGCGAGAATTGTGAAACACGCCCAGAATCAAGAAAGCCAAGAAAAGGGGAAATCATGTCTATAAAGAGACAAACTCAATTCAGTACGAATTGTGGGGTGAACAAGAGAAGAGGAGAGATGCTAAAGAAAATCTGATGGAGAAGAAATTATTCATTCAGTCCTTATCAAAAAGTTAAAGGAAGAGTTAGAATCTTTAGACACTGACGAACAATGTGACAAGCATCACAGAGCTGAACAAGTGTGGAGCAAAGGTATATATTTGACTATATTGATCAGTGAAGTAATGGACCTACAATAGATTTGAAAATTTGCAATTGAGTTGTATGTATGAACAGATCATTAGTGTTTTAGTTTAACCATTGAAGCATATAAGCCTCTTAACCAATCATGACTTAAAAGTCTTTTACAATTGAGATACATCCCAAGGAGTATCAAAAAGTTTGATCACAAAAGTAGCATTAGATATGCCCGATACCTATTGACAAGCCAAGTGAGTGTTTGATCAAGGATGGTAGCATTAGATGCCAGATACTACTTGACAAACTATTTCTAAATCGTCTAACAAGGTCACACCTAACAGTGTGTTTGTAACCTTTAACAGGGTTGGCTCTTAATAGGGCTCACTTTAGAAGATTGAAAATTTGGGGTATCGGTCCCAGTGGTTTTTCCCTTAACAAGATTTTCACGTTAAAATTCCATGTGTTATGTGTGTATGATTCTTTTCTTTACTATTTTGTATCTTACATATTTAATTCTAGATTGATTAGTATACTCTGCATATTTACTATGTTTTGGTAAATAGATGACTGCTTATCGGTTAACATATATAAAAAGGTTCAACAAAGCAATCTGACAAGTAGAAAATTGACTAAAGTATTTCATGGCATACATCTTGTAGGAAAAAAGATAACTTGAGACATAATTAGTGACTATAAGTTTTAAGGGTTGATTTAAGGATTAATTCTTGAGGCCACTGATTCACCCCCCCTCTCAGTTATTACTAACAAGGTCAATCTGATAGATATTTTGACCAAGGTTGTACCCAAGGAGAAGTTTGAATGTGCTAGGAATTTTCTTGGGCTTGTAAAGAAGAGGTAAATCAACAGGGAGAGTAGGGGATTACTTGTTCAATAGAAACACTTGTTGGTCCAACGGTCACAGTTGTTTTTTCCCTCCACTTTGGAATGACCTCTCATATTCTGTTATTGAATGGTTTATAAATACGATTGCTATTGTAACTTATAATTGAATTCTATTTTAATATAATAAAATCCTTTGCTCAGTGTGGATGTAGCCAAGTTTGGTGAACCACAATAAAACTTGGTATTTTTTCTTTGTGTAATTATCTTTTAATCTCTGCAACTCTTTTTTTTTTGTTTCTTCCATTATTTTACAACACTTTGGGGGCTTGACACGTCTAAGAGAAATGATACAATCTTTCCTGACTTATTTGGCAATATCAATGGGAAGAGATAGAATCATATTTTCAATCTCAATGAGGAAATTGATGCGATGAATGGTATGAGGAGAAACAATAAAGTTAAGACAATGTTTTAAAAAATTAAAAGAGAGGGGATCAAAATAGGCACCAAACAGGTTAACCACAAGTTTTTTCCCACTCTCAAATGGAGGGAGGTTTAAGAATGGGTGGGCCCCATGATATTTAAGATCGAGAAATGAAAGAGAAGAGGAAGAATAAGAGAGTGTGGGCTCACTATGAAGAGAAGAGATGGGGCGGGCTGGAATGATAGGATTATAACCAAAGGACAATGAAGACACAATAGCATCAACCGAGGGAGAGGGCTTCTTGATTGAGGATGACCCGAAAAGATTTGGTTGATCCAAATTGGGAGAGGAGGGATGCTTGATGGTGGATGCATGGAGGTGGGCTTGATGACCATTGTAAATTTCTATAAAATTAACAGTGCAATTAATGAGATGAGTGGAAGAGGAACCTTGGAAATTTACAATACAATCAAATCCAGAAACTCTAAATGGTAATTATCATGGATTGTGGAAATCCCTTCTCTTTGATAATTAATATTATTGATATTAAGGTATTTTTATCAATAAATAAACAAGCAATAAAATACATAAACTACTAAGAATTATCCAAAATTTTCTATAAACCTTAGAAATTACTAATATACATATTATACTTGATAATACAAAATATTATTTTATTATTTATTTTAATTATGCATAAAATTAATGTTGTACATGTCAAGAGGTTGTGTTCAAAAGGAAAGACCATAAGGCTTTCACGTTTGAGATCCATGTTTGAATCCCCTCGAGTGACATTATGTGGCTTTTATGTTGTCTTGAGCTGATTAAGTGGCTTATGTGGCTTGTAAGTTGATTGTGTTGAATGGGATATTTTGACATCTAGCCTTACTTTTTTGACATCAATCTAGGTTGACTTGAGTTGATTAAGTGGCTTATGAGGCTTCTAAGTTGACTATGTGGAATGAGATATTTTGGCATCTACCCTTACTTTTTGGACATCAATCTTTCCCTTAATGGGATATTTTGGCATCTACCCTTCTTGGACATCAATCTTCTCTTGAATGAGATATTTTAGCATCTCCCCTTACTTTTTGACATTGATCTATGTTGACTTTAGTTGATTAAATGACTTATGTGGCTTCTAAGTTGAGACTACTTGTTGAATGTCATATTTTGGCATCTACCCTTACTTTTTTGACATCAATCTTCCTGTCGATATGGCTATTCTCCACACAAAATAGCACCATTATACATGTCCTTATGAAATCCCAATTTTGTATAAAATGATAGAATTTTGCACGATTTTCACTAGTTTGATCCTCATAATCCGCCTCTATAATTCTGTGAAAATGTAAAAAGATCTATGAGAACACATTGAACTATGCCCATACATATTTTTACAATTGTATTATTTTATATGAAGAATAATGAGAACTTTGTCCTCTACCCTACTTTAGGTCAAACCGATTATGAGCAACTTTAAACGAATTAAAAAAAAAACTGCTATTAAAAAAAGAAAACAGAATTACAAATATCACAAAGACCACCCCATAAGGACGGTGAACTGACCTGAAATGAATGACAATGAAAGATATTTACCGGTTAGGATTGAGAGAATTATTCCAATACGGCAAGTCTCTGGTTTTATTTCTGCTACACGTGCACCCATCTTTTTTTCTCAGTTTGTTAGTTGAGACTATGACTTATGAAAACAAAATCTACACCAAGAAAAACCTGCTCAATATTCTAAATGGTGGAGAAAAATTTCCCCACAAAGCAAAATCTACACCACAAATTATTTAGCCGGACACTTATTGTTATTACTTAATGTTGTCACCTGTGTACAAGAAATTGTTTTAAATGTTCACCAGAAAAAAACTTGTGAATGACAGAAGAATAAGGAAAGTTTAGCATTGGAAAAAGGTGGTATTGAATGTTTGTACTGTAAATATGGCCAGTAAATGTTGTCAAATATTCTCAGACTTCTGTCTAACATTAAATATTGGATAATGCACACACGTTCTTGGTATATAGATACATTAGATGAGGGAGATCCTCATGTCAACATTAAATATTAGATAATGTAGTCACGTTCTTGGTGCTATATATGGATTGATTAAATGAGGGAGACCTAACAATGATTAATATTGTTTAGATTAGGTGAGGGAGACCTAATAATGAGTAATATTGTTTAGATTAGGTGAGGAGATCAGATAATCTGTTTGTCAATTCTCGTATTTATATAATCTTTTCAAGATAAAATTCAATCAGGGAGATCTAATGATGCGTAATATTTACCTTAGATTAGACAAAGGGAGACGTAATAATTTGTTGGTCAATTTCTATTACAAATTTAGAATATATGTAATATGTCATTCTTCTTTTTGGATTAGATTCAATAAAGGTGATACCAATTCTTCATATTTAGATTAGATGAGGAAGATTCAACACCTCTAGATTCTATTGTATTATTTATTTTGATATTTATGGACACCATCTCCCATTATAAATTTGACAACATTTCATTTTATTAGATTCAGTTGCATTATTTATTTTGATATTTACAGACACCATCTACTATCATAAGTTTAATAATGTTTCATTTTATTAAGATTAGATGAGGGAGATCCAATAATACATAACAACTCTCATGTTCATTCTTTTTGGATTAGATTTGATAAGGGAGACACAAATTCTTTGTATTTACATTAGATAGTGGGACTTAAAAACCCTCTAGATTCTCAAGCATTAATTTTTTTGATATTTTTTTACACCATCTCTCATCATAAATTTGATTATGTTTCATTTTTTTAAGATTAGGTGAGGGACAACCAATAATCTATTAGTCAATTATCATTTTTATATTAAGTGCTTACTAGATTATATTATGAATGAGATGTAATAATGTATAATATTTTCATATTAGATGAGGCAGATGTAATGACTGGCTAGTCCATTTTTTGGTGTTAACACACACACACACACACACACACACACACACACACGTATATGTATATATGTACACATACACTGATGAAGTTAAAAATGGAGAAACCTCAAGGAGATTAGTCCAATCCTTGTAGCTAATACAACACAACAAAAACAATAAGCCAAGATGGATAGAAATGAGAGACCAACCTTGAATTATTATCAAAAAATAATTTACAATAGATCTGCAACATGCAGTCTCACATGATAAGCATACATGCCTGATTATGATTAGGAAAAATCTTACAAACCCTAGCCAAACAAAAGCCAAATAATCTTATGAAGATCACCTACCCCTTAGGAACAAGTCCATAATCTTATAAAGTAATCACAACGACATGCCGGTGATGACATGTAAATGATTAAATGTTTGAAGATGTTAAGTTGATCACCGAAATGTAGAAGGATAATTCAAGACATTAAATTAGTTAATGGATTGTTTTGTCATTGATGTCAACTTAATATAATCTAATCGGTTATAATCAAAGTGTCAAAGACTTTAGATAATAAGAGAAAAAAATATTATGCTTTCAGTAATGCCTAAAAGACAAGCATTCACAATGTGACTTCAAACACCAACGGTCAGTGAAACACCAATGGACAGTGATAACCGAAAGTCAAGTCAAAGTGATGCCCGAGTAAGAACACCGATGAGCAAAATCACAAGCATAACTGACGACCAGAAACATAGTGTAAACCGACAGAGAAGCCCAAGGAGAACTGAAGTGTTGACCGAAACTATCAAAGAGTTAAACACCAAAATTAACTTGAGTTCAGATATGACAAGATATCTAGCTGGAAGAGCTAAATATGGAGTTAACTGGTAGTTATCTTTGTTTTCATCGACAAAATAAAGCCAGAGATAAGTAATGGATCTAAATATATTTTGTCTAGTTGGCAAGAAGATCTCTACGAGATAAAACAAGATTTTTGCTTTAAATCTAATTGGTGAGAATTTTGGATCATGTCAAGATAAAGAAAATCAAGAACCTAACAACGGTGATATCATGTCTATAAAGAGACAACTTAATTCATTACGAATTATGGTGGGTGAATGAATGAAAAGAGGATGTTGAAGAGAAACTGATGAAGAGCAACTTCATACAGTCCTGATCAATCAAGCTGAGGAAAGAGCCAAAGGTTTCTGCGGACATTGACCAACAGAGAATAGCGTCATCAAGCATAATCAAAGTGGAGCAAAGTTATAAACAGAGATATTTTGATCATAATATTTTTATGAGATTACAATAGATCTGAAAATCTGCAAGTATAAGTTGTATATGTGAATAAATCATACTGTTTCGGTTTAACCATTGATTCAGAAAGTCTCTTAATCGAGCGGGATTTAAAGACCCTTTCTATATTGAGATACATCCACATGAGTGTCAAAAAGTTTGATCATGAAGATAACATGCGATTCTATATACCTATTGAAAGGCCAAGTGAGTGTTTGATCAAGGATGGTAGCATAGAGATGCCCGATATCAAGTGACAGACTAAAATTTTAAATCCTCTAACAAGGTCACACCTAACAGTTTGTTTGTAACCTTTAACAATATTGGCTCTTCACCAAGGTCACTTCAAAAGAGTGAAAATTTTGGGTTACCGGTCCCAACTGATTTTTCCCTTAACAGGGTTTCCACGTAAAAATTCCATGTGTCAATGTGTTTATGATTCATTAATTTAGTGTTTTGCATTACACATAACTTAAATGGATTGATCGGTATACTCTAGATAATTTACTGTCTTTCGGTAAATTAACAGACTGATATTCACTAAACATACAGTAGAAAGTTTTACAAAGCATTCCGAGTAGTAGTAATTTGATAAAAGTATTTAATGGCCTTCATCTTATAGGACTGAAGATAACTAGAGGCTTAATATTGTGGTACTAAGTTTTTGGGTTGATTATTGGAATATATTTTAGGCCACTGATTCACCCCCCCCCTCTCTTTGTTATTACTATCAATTGGTATCAGAGCTTGTGTTCTTAGAAAGAGACTTTAACATCTCAAGCAAAAGATCACAAGATGAACATACAAGATGTGCCCAAGTTGAATAAAGACAACTTTGCATCATGGCAAAGAAGAATAAGAATCCACCTATCAGGTATTGGAAATGATATTGTTCAATACTTAGATACTGAATATGTGTTGCCTACAAGACCTCACACTCTTGAGCAATTAAGAGTAAAGTATGAGCTTAACTGCATGATGATAGAACTTGCATCATCACTCTCTAATGTTGAGTTTGAAGATGTCAAAACATTCACCTCTCCAAAGAAAATGTGGGATAAGTTGAAGCTTGTACATGGAGGAGATGCCAATGTACTAAGAGAAAAGGAAGAAAGCCTAAGAGGGAGGTTCGATGACCTAAGGATGAAAGAAGGAGAAAATATCACTCAGTATAGCTACATAATCAAAGAGGTAGTAAATACTATCTAAGGAGTTGGAGGTGTACTTGAAGAGGAAACAGTGGTAAGTAAAATCTTAAGAACCTTACTGCATGTTTATGCTATTAAAATTTCTTCTATTCAATAAATGAGAGCAGTTGCAAATAATACAGTTACTCTAGATAGTTTGATTGGTAGACTAATTTCATTTGAGATGAATAACTTTGATAATAGTGTCTTACCATCTATAGAATATGCATTCAAATCTTCTCTAAAGATAAGTAACTCAAGTCATAGACATGTTATTAGAAATAATAGTGACACTGAAAATGAGGATCAAGGACTTGATGAGATTGAAGCACTTATGGCTAGAAGATTGCAGAGAGGCAAAGGTAGATACAAAGGTAAATTACCACTTGTATGTTTCAATTGTAAAGAGGTTCTACACTTTTCTACAAGATGTCCAAACTGAAGAAAAGATGACAAAGGAAATGAGATCATATGAGAAGAAGTTTGATAGAGGTGATAACAGAGATCACCGGAGAAACTGACAATCTGAAAAGAGAGATACCTAAGACTACAAGGACAAAGGGAAGAAAGCATGTTACCTAGCTGCGAAAACAACTGATGACAATGACACCGAATCAGAAGAAGAGATCGATATGGTATTTGTAGCCATGAAGGATGATTCAGATGAAGATGAAGAAAGGTATGTAGGAACTGCACTCATATCTAAAGTTAGTAAAAATGATGTCTGGATCATAGATAGTGGTTGCACTCACCATATGACCGGTATTAAATAAAATTTTGAGACTTTTGAATACTATAATGGTGGTTCAGTAAGAATAAAAAATGATACACCTTGTCAAGTTGAAGGTAAAAGAACCATAATGTTGAATAACCTGATAAAATGTGAAAATTCCTACTGGGTAAAATGACTAAATTATAATTTGTTAAGCATTACACATTTGAACAATTCACGTCATAGAGTAGCATTTGAAAATAAGAGGGCAAAGATATATAATGAATCAGGAAGATTGATTGGTACCAGTGAGAAGACAGAAGGTAACCTTTTCTATCTTGATGACACTAACACCACTTGTTTAATGGCTAGAAACAAAGACATATGGTTGTGGAACAAAAGATTGTGTCATCTGAACTTTGACAACATGATAAAGATAAGAAACAAAAGGAATGTCAGAGGCTTACCGAGCATGACTAAGCCTGGGCATATCATCTACAAGAATTGTCAAAAAGGTAAGATGACAAAGTCTAGTTTCAAGAGTAAAAACCATACATCTAATGCAATTCTAGAATTAGTCCATACAGATCTATGTGGACCCATGAGGACAAAGAGCTACTATGGAGATAGGTATTTTATTCTCTTTATTGATGATAATTCTAGAATGATGATAGTCATGTTCTTAAAAGATAAATCAGAAGCATTTAAGATGTTTAAATGGTATAAAGCAATGGTAGAAAAACAAAGTGAAAAAAATTAAAATGCTTAAGGTCAGATAGAGGAGGGGAATTTACTTTAGATGAATTCACTGACTATTTCAATGAGAATGGAATTAAAAGATAGGTTTCTGCACTGAGAACGCCACAAAAAAATGAAATTGCTAAAAGAAGAAATAGATCAATTGTTGACTGTGCAAGAACATTGATGATTGAGAAAAGCATCACTCAAAATTTCTAGAGGGAAGCTGTCAGTACTGCTATCTACACACTAAACATAGTACAATTAAAGAAGGACATAAAGAAGACACCATATGAGCTTTGGTATGGTCATACACCCAATGTAAGTTACTTTAGAATCTTTGGTAGTCAATGTTATATATTAAAGGATGATAGAAATGGAAAACTTGACTGAAAAAGTCAAGAAGGTATCTTCCTATGGTGCTCAACCAAAAGAAAGGCTTATAAATGTCTTAAAAACATCTAACAAAATCATTGAAAGTGAAAATGTGAAAATAGATGAGTATGTAGAAAAGAATGATAAGGAAAGCAAAAAGGAACCAGAGGACTACAACAGGTTTGTTTATACAGAACCTGACACTCTACCTGAGCAATAGTGTGTTACTCTTGAGCATCAGAACATTGCACCAAAGCATCAGGCTACAATTACTGACAATCAGGATAATTTTCAAGATGATGTTCCAAAAAATGGAGATGATAACGAAGGTCAAGAAGATGATCAGAATGATGAACATAGAGTTGAACCAAAACTTGCCAAGTATGTCAGAAGACATCATCCATAGAATCAAATCATAGGAGAAAAGAAGGCAGGAACAAGAACAAGAAGTAAGTCACTAAACACTAGATGTTTACTTTGTTATTTTGAGCCTAAATCTATTAACACTGCACTTGAGAATGAAGAATAGGTCAGTGCTATGAATGAAGAAATAGAATAGATTGAGAAGAATAATACATGGACACTAGTACCGAGACCAAATGACAAGAATGTCATCGGTACCAAATAGATATTTAGAAAATATTTGAATGAGAATGGAGATGTCACAAGAAACAAATCAAGATTAGTATGCAAGGGATATGCACAAGAAGAAGGTATTGATTATGGAGAAACCTTTGCACCTGTTGCTAGACTAGAAGGAGTTAGAATCTTACTTTCTTATGTTGCATTTAAAGGATTCAAGGTATACCATATGGATGTCAAATCTGCATTCCTAAATGGAATACTAGAAGAAGAGGTATACATTGAACAACTAGAAGGGTTTGTTGATCCAGACAAGAGAAATGTGATATGTAGACTACATAAGGCCTTGTATGGATTGAAACAAGAACCAAGAGAATGGTATGAAAGAATTCACTCATATCTCATTAGCATAAAAATTGTTAGAACAAGTGAAAATAGCAATATGTACTTAAAAGAAGATACTGATGGTAATATTTTGATTTCTGAATTTTTTTTTGATGATATCAGTTTTTGGGGAAATGAATTGTTATGCAAATCCTTTGAAAATAAAATGAGAAAGGAATTTGAAATGTCTATGTTTGGGGAGATCAAATTCTTTCTTGGTCTACAAATTCTGCAAAAAGATGTAGGCATATACATCACTCAGTCCAAATACATCAAAGAAGTGCTGAAGATGTTCAAGATGGAAGATTACAAACCAGTTGGAACACCTATGGCTACCGGATGTAAGATGACAAAAAAATATAAATCCAATGAGGTAAATCAGACCTTATATAGATCAATGATTGACAAATTGATATATGTTGTTCATACCAGACCAGATATAGCACACACAGTTGGAATAGTTGCATGATTCTATGCTAATCCAAAAGAATCACATATGACTGCTATCAAGAGAATTCTAAGATATCTAAAGAACACTGAGGACTATGACTTATGGTACAAAAGAGAAGGAAAATTTGATCAACAAGTTTGTATAGATGTTGACTGGACTAGAAACATTGATGACCAAAAGAGCACAACTAGAGGAGCATTCTTCATGGGTGAAAAACTTGTCACATGGATCAGCAAGAAGCAAGGATGCATCTCTCAATCTACTATAGAAGAAGAGTATGTGGTTGCTTCTGCAAATTGCTCCAATATTGCATGTATAAAACAATTGCTAGAAGGTATGAATATGAGGATTCTTGAACCGATAATTATCTATTGTGATAACACTAGTGCAATTAACATTTCTAAGAATCCAGTCATGCATGCTAAGACTAAGCATATTGCTATAAAGTATCACTATCTAAGAGAAAAAGTGCAAGAAAAGGAAGTGACACTGGAATATGTTCAATCAAAGGAACAATTAGCTGACATATTCACCAAGCCATTACCAAAGGATACATTTGAGTACCTAAGATAGGGACTAGGGGTCCAACCCTTGTCTATCGATTAGTAAGCTAACTAGGAGGTTCCATCAGCCTATACCAAATCTCAAGATCAGTCATGTTGATGCAAACACTGAGACAAATAGCAATAGATACATTTGTACATAATAAGGTACAAATATCCACCAAAAACTAGAGACATTGTATTGCTGATGGATAGGGAAATTCAAGGAATATATTATGCAAAAGGATGGAACATGATATAGATGATTATTTTTGTTTGGCATTGTAGTCAAAGGGAGAGATGATCTCATTATAATACAAAGGGAGAGATGATTCCATTATCATATAAAGGGAGAGATGATCATAAAGGGAGAGAGGATCTCATTATCATAAAGGGAGAGATTATTTGATCATCATCATAAGGGGGAGATTATATCATTATCCATGAAGGTAAAAGTTCTTGTGAATTAGAAAGAAGAGTTAATCAATATTCTAAGGGATAGAAATTGATTACATATGAATTATACATCTAAGGAAGAGAAGTAACAAAGGGAGAGAGTTCATAAAAAGAGAAAGATTGTTGTCAAAGGAAAAAGAGATTATCAAGAAGAGGAATAGTCAAGGCATAACACATATCAGAATACAGATATCAGATGATACATCTATACATTGAAGGGATTGAAGATTGAAGACAACCATTCTGCATGAAACAAATCCAAGCTATTTTTGAGCTTACCGAGAGCCAGACATTTGTAATAGTTACAATAGGAAAGCTTGATGAAATTGTTATATTTCATATTGTAGTAGTAATAGTATAGTATGATAATGTAGTATGTTTCCATCAATGCCAAAGGGAGAGATTGATGACATGTAACTGATTAAATGTTTGAAGATGTTAAGTTGGTCACTGAAATGCAGAAGGATAATGAAAGACATTAAATCAGTTAATGGATTATATTTTCATTGATGTCAGCTTGATATAATCTAATCGGTTATAATCAAAGTGTCAAAGACTTCAGAGAATTAGAGAAAAAATATTATGCTTCTAGTAATGCATAAAAGAATAGCATTCACAATGTGACTTCAAACACTGACGGTCAGTGGAACACCGATGGACAGAGATCACCAAAATTCAAGTCACAGTGATGCCCAAGAAAGAATACCGACGAGCATTACTGACTAGAAGAATCAAAACCATAACTGACGGCCAGAAATGTAGTGTAAACCGATGGAGAAGCCCGACGAGAACTGGAGTGTTGACTGAATTTATCAAAGAGTTAAACACCAAAATTAACTTAAGTTCAAAAATGAAAAAACATTTAGTTGGCAGAACTAAATATGGAGTTAAATGATAGTTATCTTTGTTTTCATTGATAAGATAAAGCCAGAGATATCATAGAGATCATCGATATCAAGTGACAGACTAAAATTTTAAATCCTCTAACATGGTCACACCTAACAGTGTATTTGTAACCTTTAACAGGGTTGGCTCTTCACCGAACTCACTTCAAAAGAGTGAAAATTTTGGGTTAACGGTCCTAAGTGGTTTTTCCCTTAACAGGGTTTCCATGTTAAAAATCCATGTTTCAATGTGTTTATGATTCATTACTTTAGTGTTTTGCATTACAGATAACTTAACTGGATTGATTGGTATACTCTAGATAATTTACCAACTTTAGGTAAATTAACAGACTTCTATTCGATAAGCATACTGTAGAGGGTTTTACAAAGCATTCTGAGAAGTAGTAATTTGATAAAATTATTTGAAGGCATTCATCTTATAGGACTGAAGACAACTAGAGGCTTAATATTGTGGTACTAAGTTTTTGGGTTGATTAGTGAAATATTTTTTAGGCCACTGATTCACCCCCCTCTCTTAGTTATTACTAACAATCGGCCTAGGAAAGATCACATTTCCCAATAATTGAGAAAATATGTTACAAAAAATATGCCAGGACCCAAAATCATTAGGTTCAACCTCCAATGTAAAAAATAAGAGATGCGATCATACAATAAAGTCAACCTCAAACATATCAATGAGCTGGCACGATCGCATACGAAGATTCTCATCAAAAGATCGAAAAATGATCGTAAAATACAATGACTGACCGAGAAAATGAAGAATATCAAAGTCAAGAAAATAATCTACAAAATCTCATGCGCGATGAATCCAAATGATGTACGATCATAGGATAAGGTAGAAGACGAAGTCACAAACACATTGTAGCAACCACAATAGAAAAGAACAACCATAGATTGACCGCTAACAGAAACACTAGACTGATCAAATAGGAAAACACATATTTTTGTTTCATGCAAGATTGCTAAGATCCCAAGATGCTCATGTATTAGAGACACACACTTTTTTTGGATTAGACTTTATTAGGGATACATCATACTTCAAATTTATATTAGATGGGAGAGATTCAATAACCTCTATATTCTCTAACATTAACTCTTTAGTAGTTTTTGACATTGTCTCTCATCATAGATTTGATTATGTTTAATTTTCTAGATTATGTGAGGGACAACCAATAATATATTAGCCAACTCTGATGTTTATATATAATGTGTTTTTTAGATTAAATAAAATGTGGGAGATCTAATTGTGGATAATTTTTTTTAGTTTAGATGAGGGAGACGTACTATCTACTAGTGAATTTCTGACATCAAATTTAGAATATATGTAATAAATTATTCTTTTTAGATTAGATTCAATGAGGGAGACAAGAATAGTAAATATTTAGATTTCTTCAAGTAGACCCAATGACCTCTAGATTCTCTAACATTATTTTTGCAAAAATCTTTCACCATCTCTTATCATAAATTTGATTATTTTTCAAAAAAAAATTTATGCTAGGTGAGGGAGATTCAATAATATATTCATCAACTCTCATTCTTATATAATGTTTATTTTTTATATTATATTATATTAGGGAGATTTAATGATGCACAATGCTTTTCTAGATTTGACAAGAGAGATACAATAACTTTTTTTGGATTTTCTAGCATCAAATTTAGAATATATATTAGATGTCATATTTTTGGACTAGATTGGATGAGGAAGATACCAATACTTCATATTTAGATTATAAGGGAGAGACTCAATAACCTCTATATTCTCTAGCATCACTTTTTTATGTTTTATGTCACACTCTCCCATCATAATTATATTGTGTATCATCTTAAATTGTAAGCACTTATGTGCTCTACAATTTAATAGTTATTTAGCACCCTCATTAGTGTATTTGTATTATACATTTGCATTATAACACCTTATAATTTAATTTAATGAGCATATAATTCAAATTTAGTCACTTTTCCTCTTTTATTTATAAAATTTGAGGTATAATTAAATCTATATGCATCCTCCTCTACTTTTCCCCTTTCCACTTGTGCAAAAAAAAGAGGTAGGGTCTAATATCTATGCGTCCTCCTCTATTTTTATACTAATCAAAAAATCCATTTATTCTTGGGCCTTATCTCGGGTAATTCCAAGATTTGAATGCATTTATGCTCAATTTTCCTTGTTATACTTATTTTTCTCCCTGAACCACTTAACATCTCTCGAATCCTACAACTTTATCTCAAAATCAACACCTTTCGGGTATAAGTTGAACCTAGCTCAACCTATAGTAGGTATAAGTTGAACCTATTTTGACCTATACCTCAGGGGTTTAAATTTGATGGGTTCCAGGCATGATGCAAGGTGTTTTCATTTTTCCTTCCTAGTGAGGTTTTCCTTCACTTATTTGGATCCCAAATTCATTATATAAGAAACTCATTTGCTTTATCCTAAGATAAGAAGAAGAAGAACTAGAATGTGTGAAGCACAACGTGGACATCCCAATTTGAAAAGAAGAAATTGCAAGGTGGAAGTACTAGTTTGATGTTATCCATTAAAACAAGAGTTGATTATTGAATATTTTATTCAAGCATTTCAATAAAGTATCTACAATATCAATCAATAATTCATGACATCATTTTCTACATCAAGGAGTTTTAAATGTACTATGAATATCTGGCTAGGTGTACATTTTCCCTTGTAGGCTTGGTATGATTTCCTTGTTATTTTTAGATCTATGCTTTGCTACTTCATATCTACATGATCTCATATATATTCATTCAAGTACATTTTTTATTTATTTACATGCTAGGGTTTCACTCTATTTGCATATAGGTTTAGATTTGGGCATTTACTATACATTAGCTCATTTGCATTCTAGACATAAAATCTAGATACACAAGCACTTTACACTTTACACATTTCCTAACGACTATTTATGCAGGTAAAAATCATTAAAATGTGGGATTGACTAAGGAAAACCTCTATATATCCACCCACACACACACTTTTCCACACTTACAGGTTTTGGAGTGCAAATACAACTACAGATTCAGGAAGTCAATCAGGAGACTTGCCCAAATCAACTTTTTTTTTTACCACATCAAGTATAGGTCAAACTTTTGACATATACCTAGGTACAGGTCAAACCTATTTTGAAATGTTCCCAGGATAGAATAGAAATTTGTAGGTTTCTATGTTGCAAGTTGTAAATTGCCAGATTCAGAAATTTGTTCATTCTAGGACTCTGACTGATAGGAAATTAGCCTTCGAATACATTCTTATTCTTTGATTTTTAGGTACACACATTCCTATCTCTCTTTTTCGTATCTAATTTCATAGATCATATTTATATATCTCTCTTTGATATTTCATTTTTTAATCAACATAAAGAAATCCAACCCTATAAAACATATATCTCATGCTTATACCCTTCCATACTTGGTTGTACTTGTCAGATCTATCCTATAGGTGAGATTTTCCTGATTCCAATGTATATGTGAAGTGGGTATCTACCATTGATAACCATTTCACTATATACATTTTGGTGAACATAAAATTTTCATGCTTTACATACCTTTTTTGTTGGCTAGTTAGATCTTGCATGCATTTCAAGTATATCAAAAATAACAAAAACTTTGTCATCTAGTTATTAGATTTAATTTTCATGCTTCGCAATTGCATTTTATGCTTTCATTGTTATGCTGATAAGTTAGATCCACTTTTTGTTGTATCATAAAAGGGGAAAAACACACACAAAAAAAAAAAGTATTCTTTTACTTTCTTGCATATCATTTATCTTTGAAATATACAAAAATAATAGCATTGTATTTGTCATTTAGTTTTCTTTCAACATGTGTGAAATCTTTGTTCATGAGTTTTTTGATGATTCCATTAGTAAGCATGATCTTAATAATCCTCATGAGGTGGCGAGTAGGGAAGTTTTTTGTGTGACAGATGTGGTCTCTCGTGACCCCGTCTCTACTAAATGTTTCTCTACATCTCTTCGACCAAACCTTTACCAAAAAATTGCTTTCCTTTCTTCCTTTGATTGATTATTTTTATAAAATTGAAACACCTAAAGTTGTCGTCCATGCTAAATATGTGATAATCGTCAAAGGATGCAGTTCTTGTCAGTATCCTAACAAAAATATCATTACTGTTAAGGTTTATAATCAACAATATAATCCTCAAACTTTTACTTCACCTATGATTACGGTTAAAGGATATAATCCTCAAGATTATTTTCAAACTCCAAACAAGCCTATTATAACTGTGAAAGGTAAACCTAGAAGTCCTTTGGATTTTTTGAAGACTTACAATGTGACGGCTCACACTTATAATAAATGAAACAATCCTCAACCTCCTAATCTGGTTGTTCCTAATTCTTTACCACCTTCTCAACATGTGCTTGCTCCAACACCATGCTTATCTCCCAATCTTGGAAAGGAGTGTGATTTGGTTGAAAAATTACGTGCTGCTCCTACTAATATTTCCTTAAGGGAACTTCTTCAAACCTCTCTTACAAATCATGAATCCTTTCAAAAATATCTTTAACTAATCTTCCAACTCCACCACCTGTCTAGGGCAACACCAATACCTTCTTGGAACTTATGCATACTACACCTGTTCCTATACAAATTATCTTCACTCAAGATAATTTTCATTCAAAAGAAGTTCAAAATCAATACATTGCCCTTAAGGTAGCTATAGTTATCAATGATACTTCTATTTGTATGACCTTAATTGATAATGGGTCCATATTGAATGTTTTTAGATTGGCCATGTTGAAAGAAATCAAAGTTTATAGGACAAATCTTAAACCAGATAATATTCCTATTCGTGGTTTTGACAATGTTTCTAAGAAAACATTGGGTATCATAACATTACCTATTAAGGTTGGTCTAGTTATTCTAGATACTCCTATCCATGTGATGCATGGATCCCTTAATTACAATCTTCTTTTGGCTAGACTGTAGTTACATAATATGCATGATGTTCCTTCAACTCTTCATCAAAAATTTAAGTTCATCTATAACAATGTGATGTACACTCTTAAAGAGGACGATAGACCAAATTGTTGTTTAAACACCAAATCAAGAAATCCTCCTACGTCTATCAAAGAAAAACAAGAATTTGATTCTCAAACTGATCCTCAATCTAAGAATGATCCTTCTTCTTCTAGTTCTCTTTTGGATAATGATTGTGGATCTTTGGATTTCACACCAACATATACTGGAGAGTAAAAAGTTTCAAACCTTCCATTCATGCAATCTAAACCTTAAACTAACAAAGAACCTATAACCACAACTCCTCTCTTTGGGGAGCTAAGTAAAACAATTATTGTTGTTTCCATTCATGAAAATATAGAAACTGTCAAACCTTTATTGATGAAAATTATAAAATTGTGTATTGTAATTGATCTTTACACAAATGTAGTGATGTTTACACAAATGTATAATCCTATCCGAGCATAGTTAGTGTATGCCAAGCTCTCTCAGACATTAAAGAAGACCAAAGCAATTTTCATTTCTAACCGAGTTCACTCAGGCATTACAATATTGGTCAGGAATTGAAGTATTTTAGTAGTAATCGAGTTATGCTTTTAGTGTAAGCCGACTAACAACAGTTTACATTTTATTGTTAATTGGTTTTATGCAACCGAAAAACGTAAGTTTTATTATATATTTGAAAGGTTATTCAAGCTAACTTGAGAAGGCTTTTATATATATATATATATATATATATATATATATATATATATATATAAGGTCAAGTGTGGATTGAATGTGTGGAGTAAAAAAAAGAAGTGTGTATTTGTGATATGAAGAGAAAAGGAGAAATTAGATGGGATTCTGATTAAGGACAAAACATACAGAGCTGCAATAGAATATTCAGTCAGTAAGGATCAATTTTTTAAAGCCAGACACAAAGATATGAATCAGCAAAGACAGTTGCTTCGACAATCAGGTCAATCCATTGTTACTCTCTAACAATTGTAGCAGTGAACCATAATCTCTTAACAGAGTAGACTTAACAGTATTTTGTAAATCCTCTCACAAGGTGACATTTCTACATTGAAGTGTTTAAAGACCTCTCACAAGGCCACTCCTTATAGGGTGATTAAATCCTCTAATAGGGTCACACCTAATAGTGTGCATTGTAGCCTTTAACAGGGTTGGCTCCTAATAGGGCTCACTTCAGTAGAGTGAAAAATAGTAACTATTTGCAATTGGTGGTCTTTCCTATATTGGGTTTCCATGTTAGATCTTGGTTTTATCTATGTTCATGTTATTTTCTTTATGGGTTATGTTTCTTAAATTAATCACTAAAGGATAATCACAGTTAATATCTTAATATTTTCTATGTTAACTAAGTGACAATAGAATATCTGTGTTAACCGAGCAATAGTGATAAGTTTGTTTAAGACATCTAAGGGACTTGGATTTGTTTTTGTGGTAACTGATTCACCCATCCCCTCTCAGTTACTCAACTCATTTCCAATAATTGGTATCAGAGTTGTTGGTGCTTTCAGGAAAGGTTTAAAGGCCTAAGCTAAAGATCAGAGATGTCTTTCGGAAGGGAAATCTAAAAGCCTAACAAATACAAATTCATTGCATGGAAAGATTTGACGAGGCTACATCTATCTACTATTAGAGACATTGGTTTGCGATTCCTAGATCACAAGTATGTGGAACCACCGAGACCTATGTCTGTGGAACAGATGATAGACATGAAGAATCATAACATAATGATGATTGATATAGCTTCTTCACTCAGCTATGCCAAATTTGATGAAGTAAAGGACTTCCCTACTTCCTATGATATGTGGAAGAAACTACATGATATACATGGAGGAGATGACAATGTAAAGAGAGCCAAAGAAAAAAGTCTTATAGGATAGTTTGATCAAATTAAAATAAAAGAAGGAGAAGACATTACAAAATACAGTGAAAGAATCAAGAAAAGTGTCAGTGCCATCAGAGCTACCGGTGGAACAATTGAAGATAAAATAGCGGTTAGTAAGGTATTGAGAACTTTACTCCCTATCTGTGCAATTAGAGTTTCAGCTATTCAAGAGATGAGGCGTAGTAATAATATAACACTGGATGCATTGGTTAGAAGACTTACAACTTTTGAGTTGGACAATTTTGACAATTATTCTCCTAATCCTAGCAGTTTTGAGTCTTCATTCAAAGTTAAACTAAACCTTGGAAAGATGGATAGAAACTCAAAAGGAAAACAGATTGACAGTGATAGTGATGATGATTTTGATGATGAAGATCTGGAAATCATTGAAGCATTACTTGTGAAGAGAGCTACCAAAGGAAACTACAAAGGAAGAATACCATTGATTTTCTTTTCATGTAATGAGGTTGGATACATTGTTGCTAAGTGTCTGAACAAAGAAGACAATGATGAGAAAAAGTTCAACAAGTACAAAGGCAAGAAAGATTTGAACAAGTACAAAAGCTACAAGGAAAAAGGTAATAAATATTTTTATATTGAAAAAGATTCTAATAGTGATGAAGATGAAGATGAAATGGTTTACATTGCTATTAAGGATGAGTCGGACAATGAAGATAACAAAAAGATAGAACTATACTCTCATATTAGCAAGAATGACACTTGGATAATTGATAGTGGTTGTTCTCATCACATGAATGGTGATAAAACCAAATTTGAACATCTTGAGCACTATGATGGAGGGAGTGTCAGTTTTGGGAATGATGAACCTTGCTATGTGAAAGGTAAAGGTTGGTTTCCTCTAACAGAAGGAATCAAATGTGATATTGCTTATTGGGTTGAAGGACTAAGGTGTAATCTACTAAGCGTGGCACATCTGAATAACATTGGTTTCAAGGTAGAATTCATGAATGGTAAGGCCAAGCTCCTGGATGGTAAGGGAAACCTAGTTGGAACTGGTAGGAAAACAAAAGGTATCCTATTCTATCTTGATCTCACAAAAAGTTCATGTTTTATTGCACAAGTAGAAGAAAGTTGGTTATGGTATAAAATGTTATGTAATGTGAAATTTGATAACCTGGTCAACATAAGAAAGAAAAAAATAGTAAGAGGTATTCCTATTCTGAAGAAACCTAAATTGGCAATATGCAAACAATGTCAAAATGGGAAGATGGGCAAGACGAGTTTCAAGAGCAAGAATTACAATACAAAAGAAGTCTTGGAGTTAGTGCATACTGATTTGTGTGGACCAATCAGAACAAAAAGTTACATAGGTGAGAAGTATTTCATTCTATTTTTTTATGACCATTCCAGAATGATGACTATTATTTTTCTCAAATAAAAATTTGAAGCTTTTCAGAAGTTTAAGTGGTACCTTACCAAATTTGAGAAAGAAATGGGAAACAAAAATAAATGCTTAAGATCTGATAGAGGAGGGGAATTCATTTTTAATGAGGTCAATGAAGTCTACAATGAAAGAGGAATCAAGAGACAAGTATCTACCCTAGGTACATCACATCAGAATGGGATAGCAGAAAGAAGAAATAGATCCATTATGGATTGTGCAAGAACATTGATGATTGAAAAAATGTTTCTACCAAATACTGGAAGGAAGCCATCAGCACTGCAATTCACACCTTGAACATAGTTCAATTGAAGAAAGGTACTGAGAAGACACCTTTTGAATTATGGTATGGCTATAAACCTAATGTTTGTTATTTCAAAGTATTTGTAAGTAAATGTTACATCTTGAAGGAAGCAAGAAATGGAAAATTTGATGTAAAAGGTGAGGAAGGTATATTCCTAGGATACCGCTACAAATTTAAAGCATACAAATGTTTGAATCTTACTAATCATAAAGTCATAGAAAGTGTACATGTAAGGATTGATTGGTGCAGGGGCACCTAGAAGACACAAAGAAACCCAAATTCTTATAAAGAAACACTTGGGGCCATCAGAGAATATAAATACATCCAAAGACATCAATTGGAGGATTTTGGCACCTATAATGG
>MU227088.1:1747961-1764666 GCA_018584345.1 Thuja plicata | reverse complement strand
ATTCCATACAATACAAATGGGAAATATGTAATAAGTCCTAATAGGCCTAATAAGCCTTAGGACTAAATTTGGAGTCTAGGATAGAATTAAGTGTTAAAAGTTTCAAATAGGATAAATTAGTCTTTTTTAATAGGTTAATAAGTCCATTTAAATGATTTGGTTAAGTTTCATCACTTAGCAATTTCACAAATTCAAAAGTTACAAAGTTAAAAATTTGAATTTTCAAATTATAACGGTTATGGACATTTAGGAGGGAATTAGTTTCTTTATTGTTTTAGAGCCAAATTAAACCATCCAACCAATTTCGATTGGTTGGGGTAGTTGATAGGAGTTTATTAAATGTTTCACAAATCCATTGTACGGGGAAGAGACTCTATGGTACGGACTGCTACAGAAAGTTGAATAAAAAGTCTGATTTCTTGCAAAGTTAAAGGGTTTTTGGTATGGTTAAAAGTTCATATTGATTGGATTGACTTATACAATGTTTTGATCATTCATATTTCATCTCTTTGAATTCTTTCATGCTCTAAAAACCCTACTACAGTCGCTGTTAATCATTTTGGTACTGTTCAGTCCTTGGAAAATCTGATTTTAGGACAGTTTTATGTAGATTTCACACTATGAATGTCATTCTATAAATGTAGCACTCCGTTTCTCATATAATGGCATATAATTAACATGTATAATATCAATCTAACATTAGGGATGCAAAATTGATTGACTAATGTGGTGATCACCATAGTTTGTTAAAGAGAAACTAATGAAATTGCTTGGTATGCTACAGTAGTAGCTATTTGGCCTTAAGGAGGGGTCAATTTTATGGTTAATTGTGTGAATAAATGTTGAGGAAAAGGTGTTACAAACTTTATTTGTTGCAGGAAGCTTTGGGAAATGTGACATTGAAGAAGCCCTAGATTCAAGGGTTTAAAAGGGCTAATTTAGGGGTTTTTGATGTTCCCTATGTGCTAGGATAAATTACTCTTGGATTTAGAGGTTTGGTAACATATTTAAATACTTCTGAAAGTTTGGAGTCTTGGGAATATAAATAGCTAGGTGTTTCTTTGTTAAATCACCCAATTTTAGTGCATTTTGGGGTCACATAGTGAGGACAGTCATACTCGGTACAAAACAACCTACCATTTCCTTTTGGTATGTTGTTAAAATAAATAAAGGGTACTCAAATATATAATTTATTTTCCTAGTGTTTTGGAAAAAATTGGAGATAAGGTCTTGTGAAGGGTGCTGCAGGGCTACAAGGCAGGCTATTAGGCCTAACTTGATGAATATTGAAGTTTTGATGTCTAAACAATTGAAGAAAGTTTGAAACCTGTTAAAGTACCTTGGATTTAATATATTAGGGTCATTGGATCACAACATAATACTATTTGGAGGATAATTTTCTATTTCACTTATTGAAGCCATCTTGGGTCACTAGATTTAATTGTGCATTTGATTGAGTTTTGTAGTTGGACCTTAAAATCCACCATATTCTGTTGCCACCTCTGCATCATGTGGTATCAGAGCCCACTATTAGATCCTTAAAGGGATAGAGGAATAATTTTTTAAATAAGTTTGACTATTGGTTGTGAAAATGCCTCCAAAGAATGCAGGTACTGCTAGGGAGATCCAATAGTTAAAGGAGAAGAATACAAGGTTGCAAGAATCTTAAAATACACTTTTGGCTAGGCTTGAAGCATTGGAATCCAATCAAAGAAGAGCAGCAGATGAAGGTGTTGATATTGAAGAAGAAGAAGTACCCCATGAGCAAGAAGAAGGAGAGGAAAAATGCAAACAAATAGATCCTGAAGAGCAGAGGACAATCAGGATATTGAAGGCTATGAAGAATGAGAAACATAAGGTAACGGGAGATATCCCTATGTATGATGGAATTCTGAAAGAAGAAGAACTTTTGGACTGGATTGCATCAATGGATGCATATTTTGAAAGTGAAGAGGTGCCTAAAGAACAAAGAGTCAGGTTGGCAAAGACAAAACTCAAAGGGCATGCACTCCTATGGTGGGATCATGAGGAGGCTAATAGAAGAAGAAGAGGTAAGGAAAAGATTATCTCTTGGGACAGAATGATAGCAAAGATGAAAGGTAAATTTCTTCCAAAATATTTTGATGTACAAATGTGTAAGAAAATGCAAGGTTTAAGACAAAAAGACTTAGATGTTAAAGCATATACTGATGAATTCTATAAACTAAGCATTAGATCTGGATTGGAAGAAGATGAAGTTGTTAAAGTTGCTAGATATCTAGGTGGTTTGAGATTTAACATTCAAGATGAATTTGTGGTTTCTAACCCCAGAAGTGTGAAGGAATGTTACCAGTTGGCTCTTAGGATAGAGGAAAAGTTGAAAAGGAAAAGTGAAAGACAGAATAGCAGCAATAGAGGAGGTTCTTCAATGAGGGGAAGAGGAGGAAGGAAAAATCAGGTTTGGGAAGAGAAGGAAAAAGGAACTACTTCTGAGGAAAGAGGTGGACACACCCAAAGAGGTGGAAGATTTGGAGGAGGAAGAGGGAGTGACATTTTCATAGGCAGATGCTTTCATTGCAATGAAGTTGGACATCAATCTTTTAGATGCCCTAAATGGATAGACTCTGATCAAGGTAAGGAAAGGAGGGTAAATCTGATTGAAGAAGAGGAAACTCATGAACCTAAAGCAGTAAACCCTGAGGTAGGAGAATTTATTCTCATGAGGAAAGGGGGATCATTACCTACAGCAGCACAAGAAGGTATATTTAAATCAAGATGTTTAGTCCAAGGCAAGGTATGCACTCTCATTATTGATTCAGGGGCACATAGCAATTTGGTTTCAAGTGATATGGTTTCTAAGTTGGGATTGACATTGGTACAACATCCTAATCCTTATAGTGCCACTTGGGTAAACCAAGAGTTGAATGTGAAGGTTAGTCAGAAGGCTCTTGTCAATTTTTCAATTGGGCCATATCATGATCAGGTTTGGTGTGATGTAATATCTATGAATTGTGGACACATGATATTAGGTAGACCATGGCAATGTGTGAGGAAGACAATCCATAATGGTTACACTAATACTTACATTGTTCATAAAGGAAAAGAGAAGTTTAAGTTGAATCCACTGACTTGCAGGGATAAAGACAAGGTACTGATGTGTTTTGGTGATAATATCCCTCTTCATAGGCAAGGGAACTTTCAAAATGATACTGGTTGGTATATGAAGCATGGATACAATCATGGATTGAACAAGACAAAGCAGGATAGTCCTACAAAATAGATATGTTTAGGGCTGCAACAGTCAAAATTTGCAGACTTTGAGAGCATTCAAGTGGGCTCCATTTACTGTCCCATCCAAGGATACAAAGACACTAGTCCAGAATAGGGGTTACACTAGTTGGTAAGATATATTATAGAGGATAAAATGTAGACTGTAACCAGTACACCTGTTGCAACAACAAAACAACAAGATCATGGGAGCAAACTGTCCTCTAAAGTTTTTTGTTCTAACAATTGTGTTTATGAAAATGTAGGGTATGGGAAGAATAGACTAGTGACCTTAGGGGATTTCATCCCTTCCCCAAGGCACCATATCCTTGGAGAAATGGTTCAAACTCCACCATCCATTGCAAAGATTGATTCTTGGGACAAGAATCTTTTCAAAGCTGGTGAACATGGTGCAGGGGCACCTAGAAGACACAAAGAAACCCAAATTCTTATAAAGAAACACTTGGGGCCATCAGAGAATATAAATACATCCAAAGACATCAATTGGAGGATTTTGGCACCTATAATGGCCTATAAGGTCATTCCATACAATACAAATGGGAAATATGTAATAAGTCCTAATAGGCCTAATAAGCCTTAGGACTAAATTTGGAGTCTAGGATAGAATTAAGTGTTAAAATTTCCAAATAGGATAAATTAGTCTTTTTTAATAGGTTAATAAGTCCATTTAAATGATTTGGTATAGTTTCATCACTTAGCAATTTCACAAATTCAAAAGTTACAAAGTTATAAATTCAAATTTTCAAATTATAACGGTTATGGACATTTAGGAGGGAATTAGTTTCTTTATTGTTTTAGATCCAAATTAAACCATCCAAACAATTTGGATCGGTTGGGGTAGTTGATAGGAGTTTATTAAATGTTTCACAAATCCATTGTACGGGGAAGAGACTCTATGGTACAGACTGCTACAAAAAGTTGAATAAAAAGTCTGATTTCTTGCAAAGTTAAAGGGTTTTTGGTATGGTTCAAAGTTCATATTTATTGGATTGACTTATACAATGTTTTGATCATTCATATTTCATCTCTTTTAATTCTTTCATGCTCGGAAAACCCTACTACAGTCGTTGTTAATCATTTTGGTACTGTTCAGTCCTTGGAAAATCTGATTTTAGGACAGTTTTGTGTAGATTTCACACTATGAATGTCATTCTATGAATGTAGTACTATGTTTCTCATATAATGGCATATAATTAACATGTATAATATCAATCTAACATTAGGGATGCAAAATTGATTGACTAATGTGGTGATCACCATAGTTTGTTGAAGAGAAACTAATGAAATTGCTTGGTATGCTACAACAGTAGCTATTTGGCCTTAAGGAGGGGTCAAGTTTATGGTTGATTGTGTGAATACATGTTGAGGACAAGGTGTTACAAACTTTATTTGTTGCAGGAAGCTTTGGGAAATGTGACATTGAAGAAGCCCTAGATTCAAGGGTTTAAAAGGGCTAATTTAGGGGTTTTTGATGTTCCCTATGTTCTAGGCTAAATTACTATTGTATTTAGAGGTTTGGTAACATATTGAAATACTTCTGAAAGTTTGGAGTCTTGGGAATATAAACAGCTAGGTGTTTCTTTGTTAAATCACCCAATTTTAGTGCATTTTGGGGTCACATAGTGAGGACACTCATACTCGGTACAAAACAACCTACCCTGTCCTTTTGGTATGTTGTTAAAATAAATAAAGGGTACTCAAATATATAATTTATTTTCCTAGTTTTTTGGAAAAAAATTGGAGATACGGTCTTGTGAAGGGTGCTGCAGGGCTACAAGGCAGGCTATTAGGCCTAACTTGATGAATATTGAAGTTTTGGTGTCTAAAAAATTGAAGAAAGTTTGAAACCTATTTAAGTACCTTGGATTGCATATATTAGGGTCATTGGATCACAACATAAGAGTGGTTGGAGGATAATTTTCTATTTCACTTATTGAAGCCATCTTGGGTCACTAGATTTAATTGTGCATTTGATTGAGTTTTGTAGTTGGACCTTAAAATCCACCATATTCCCTTGCCACCTCTACATAATTGATGATTTTGTAGAGAGAAGTGAAAAAAAAAGTAGTAAGGAGCCTAAGAACTACGTAAATTTTGTGTATTATGAACCTGATACTATACCTAAGACAGAGGCAATGTTGATTAGATAACAACCTTGTCAACCATTGAATTCATCTACACAAATATTGTTGCAACCTATGCAACCTAGGCTGCTAACTGAAGAAATTGAGTCTCAGAATGAAGAAACCAAGTCTCAGAATGAAGAAACGGAGTCACAGACACAGGGAATCGAGTCACACACAAAGGCACCTGAGTCTCAGACAGAGGAGCCTGAGTCTCAGATAGTGGAACCCGAGTATCAGACATAAGAGAAGAATAGAATGTTTTAACATGGTGAACCTAGTGGATCAAGCCCAGAATGAAAGAGGAAGGAACCTGTACTTGCAAAATATGTTAGAAGGCATCATGCACTTGAGAAAATAATTCGAGACCAGACAGAAGGTGTAATGACAAGGACCAAAATTAAAGGTACATGTTTTCTTAGTGAAATTAAACCTAGATCTATTAAAGATGCATTGAATGATGAAAGCTAGATAGAAGCCATGAATGAAGAAATTGAGAATATAGAAAAGGAAAAAACCTGGACTCGTGTACCTAGACAAAAAGACAAGAATGTGATTGGTAATAAGTGGGTTTTCAGAAACAAGATGAATGAAAAAGGTTAAGTTTCCATAAAAAAGAAAGATTAGTGTGTAAAGGATATACTCAAGAAGAAGGTATTGATTATGGAGAAATTTTTTCTCCTATTGCAATACTTGAAGGAGTCGGAACTCTTCTGGCATATGTTGCACATAAAGGATACAAGATATACCAAAAGGATGTAAAATCTGCTTTTTTGAATGGAATTCTTTAAGAGGAAGTTTATATTGAGCAACCTGAAGGTTTTTTTGATACTAACAAAAGGAATATGGTTTGGAAATTGCACAAATCATTGTATGGACTGAAGCAAGCTCCTAGAGCCTAGTATGAAAGATTGAATGGTTACCTAGTAAGTATTGGATTTCAGAGAACTAATGACAATAGTAGCTTGTATATCAAAGAAGGGCCTCAAAAAAAGATACTATTAGCAGAGATATTTGTTGATGATATACTATTTATTGGATATGAGGATTTATGCAAAGCATTCTGCAAAGCTATGAGTAAGGAAATTGAGATGTCTATGTTTGGTGAAATAAAATTCTTTGTTGGTTTACAATTTTATCAGATGAAGGATGGTATCTACATTACCCAGGTCCCAGTTTAAATACATCAAAGAGGTACTGAAGAAATTTGGAATGGAAGACTTGAGACCAGTTGGAACACCTATGCCTACTAGACATAAGTTGTCTAAGGATGAGGATTCAAAGGAATTAAATTAGACTACCTATAGATCCATGATTGGTAAACTTCAATATGTTGTTCACACTAGACTTGATATTACCTTAGTAGTTGGTATTGTTGCATGGTTTTAAGCTAATCCTAGATAGAATAATTTCATGGCTATTAAAAGGATTTTAATATATCTTAAGGGTATTGAAGAGTATGGATTATGGTATAAGAAAGGAGGAAACTTTTATTTGAAGAATTTTATTGATGTTTATTGGGCAAGAAGTGTTGATGACAGAAAGAGCACAAGTGGTGGAGCATTATTCCTTTGTAAGAGATTAGTTTATTGGACAAGTAAGAAATAGAATTGCATTTCTTAGTCTAAAGTAGAGGTAGAGTATGTTGATGCAACAGTGAATTGTTCAAATATCATATGGTTCAAATAGTTGTTGTCAGGTATGAAGGAGGAAATCAAAGAACCAGTTATTATCTACTGTGACAACAACAGTGCAATTGACATTTCAAAGAGCCCTTTGATGCACACAAAAACTAAACATATTGCAATAAAGTATCTTTTCTTGAGAGAATTGGTTTAGGACAAGGAAGTAAGATTGGAATATGTGAATACTAAAGAACAAATTGTGAACATATTAACAAAACCGTTACCTAAGGATGCATTCTTGCATTTTAGAGAAAATCTAGGGGTGATTCCCCTAACTAAGGCTCACTAATGGACATATTAGTGATGCATCAACCGGTCTACAAAACAGATTCAACATGTTGATGCAAATTGTTAGAGCTTATTTCATATGAATCAGTACAAATAGGTACATTACAAACTTCATTGGATATGTATTGGATGGTGTCTTTGGAATTGGTTGTCAAAGAGTGAGAGATTATTGATTTCATTTCAAATAAATTATTAAGGGAAATGATTATTGATGATAGAGGGAGAAAATTTTATAAGAAACAAAGATTATTGTAAGAGGGAGAAATCTGTATTTCAGTGATTGTGAAGACATAGGGAGTTTTCTGGATGAGGATCAGAATGAAGCTAAGGACATTAATAAAATTTTATCCTTATTACTGTTTCTCTATAATTCTTTGTATTATGACATCTTGTGCTTCCATCAATGACAAAGAGGGACATTGTTGATGATAATTATTCAATTGTGTATTGTCATTGATGTTTACACAAATGTAGTGATGTTTACACAAATGTCTAATCCTATCTGAGCATAGTCAGTGTATTCCAAGCTCTCTCAGGAATTGAAGAAGGCCAAAGTGATTTTTAGTTCTAACTGAGTTCACTAGGGCATTACAGTATTGTTCATGCATTGAAGGGTTTCAGTATTAACCGAGTTATGCTTTTAGTGTCAATTGACTAACAACAGCTTACATTTTATGGTTAATTGGTTATATGCAGCTGACAGACTTAATTTTTATTATTTATTTGAAATTTTATTCAATTTAAATTGACAAGTCTTATCATATATATAAGGTCAAGTGTGAATTGAATGTGTGCAGTACAAAAATAGAAGTGTGTATTTGTGATATGAAGAGCGAAGGCGAAATTAGATGGGATTTTGATTAAGGACAGAACATACAAATCTACAATATAATATTCAGTCAATAAGGATCAAGTTTTAAAAGCCAGACATAGAGATCTGAATTGGAAAAGACAGTTGCTTTGACAAAAATGTCAATCCATTATTACTCTCTAACAATGGTAGAATTGAACCAAAATCTCTTAACAGAGTAGACTTAACTATCTTTTGTAAATCCTCTCACAAGGTGACATTTCTACATTGAAGTGTTTGAAGATATCTCACAAGGATACTCCTTAAAGGGTGATTAAATCCTCTAACAGGTTCACACCTAATAGTGTGCATTGTAACCTTTAACAAGGTTGGCTCCTAACATGGCTCACTTCAAAAGAGTGAAAAATAGTAACTAGTTGCAATTGGTAGTTTTTCCCATAATGGGTTTATATGTTATATCTTGGTGTTATCTATGCTCATGTTATTTGATTTATGGTTTATGTTTCTACAATTAATCTCTAAAAGATAATCACAGTTAATTTCTTAAGATTTTCTATGTTAACCGAGTGACAGTAGAACATTTGTTTTAACCGAGCAACAATGATAAGTTTGTTTAAGAAATCTAAGGGACTTGGATTTGTTTTTATGGTAAATGATTCACCCCTCCCCTCTCAGTTACTCAGATCATTTCCAACAACCTTATCATTATGATAAAGTGAACTATGAAGCTCCATTAACTCTTTTTGATATGGCTTGTCATTGTGGTTTTGGTTATCATTTTCTTGCTAAATATGAATTCAATGGAAATGAATGTGGAAAATTTGAACAAGGTATAAATGTTCCTTTAGAAAACAAAGCACATGAAAATTCTTATGAATTTGGATTTAATCCTTACAATAAACCTACTTTTAATGTCAATAATATTTCTATTGGACCCTTCAAAGTTGTGAATTCTCATCTCATATACTTTGATCACAAATCTGCATTTGATACCTTTATTACCGATGATGCTTTAGAAAAATTCGTGGGGTATATAATGATCTTCCTCCTTTTCAACACAATAGAAGAATACCTTATTCTTTGAATGTTGAAGCATACTTTTGGAAAGATATTAACTCTAAACATCATCCAAATTCACCTTTTCTCATGGATATTTCACAAAAAATTAAAATCTTGATTACTAAAACTATTGATGTGCAAATGGATCCCAATGACCCTGAAAAGGTGATAAAAAATTGAACAATATTTAGATGAGTATGAACAAAAGGAACTCACTTCTCTTCTTCTTAAATTTCCTAATATTTTCACTTTGTCTTATTCCGATATGCGTGCTATTGATTCTAAAATTGTCACACATTACATCATTCTCACTCCTAGTGTGAATCCTCTCAAACAAAAAATATGCAAGATGAATCCTACTATTGCTCTTCTTGTGAAAGGTGAAATAGAAAAGCTCCTTGAAACTAGCTTTATCTGTCCTATCGATTACTCTCCTTGGATCTCAAATATTGTAGTAGTATCCAAGGGTGAAAATAAGATTAGGATGCGTACTAATTTCCATGACCTAAATAAAGATTATTTAAAAGATGATTTTCCCCTCCCAAACATTAATATGATTGTGGATTCTATGGTGGGACATGCTTTGTTTTCTTTCATGCATAGTTTCTCTTTTTATAATCAAATATTAATCCCTCATCAAGATAAATAGAAAACCACTTTCATTACTCCTTAGGGAACCTTTTGTTGGGTTGTTATGCCTTTTGGATTAAAAAATGTGGGTGCTACATATCAACGTGATATTATTCTTATATTTCATGATTACATTCATAAAATACTTGAAGATTATGTTGATGACATTCTCGCCAAGTTCATTACTTGTAAGGATCATATAACTACTCTTAGACAAATCTTTGAATGAATACGTAAATGTAATATGCACTTGAATCCTCAAAAATGTGCTTTTGTTGTTGATAAGGGAAAACTTCTTGGATTTATAAACTCTAATAGAGGCATTGAGGTGGATACTAAGAAAATTGATAATATTATTAATATTCCACCTCCCTAAAACATTTCACAACTTCATAGTTTACAAGAAAAAATAAAATATATTCATAGGTTTGTCTCAAACCTGGTGGATCATATGATTCCTTTCACTTCCTTGATAAATAAAGATACTACTTTCTCTTAGAATGAGGAGTGTAAAAAATCATTCAAATAGTTAAAACAATATCTTACCAATCCTCCTATCTTACATACTTGATGAACCATTCTTCTTATATACTTTAGCTTCTTCAAATGCCTTAAACACTATCTTAGCTCAACACGATAATAATGTAAAAGAACAACCATTGTATTACATTAGTAGAAAATTGGTGGATTATGAGATATAATACACTAAAATAGAAAAATAATGTCTTTCTTTAGTTTTTTTCTTATAAAAAACTCTGGCGTTATCTTCTCAATGTTGAAATCAATATTATTGTTAAATTTGATACTTTGAAACATCTTTTCTCTAAAATTGACTTGTCGGGATGTCTAGCTAAATGGGTTATGCTCCCAAGTGAGTTTGAATTAAGGTTTTCTTCTCAAAAATAAATTAAAGGATAAAATCTGATAGATCATCTTGTTGAAGCACCTTCATCTATTCAACTTCTAATCATATTATTTTTTCCAACAAATTTGAGCTAGCGATAGACGCTGATGATACTTAGGAATTATACTTTGATGGGTCTCGATATAAAATTTGCTCAAGTATCTGTGTTATTATTATATCTCCCTCAAAGAAGCCTATTCCTTTTTCATATCATTAATTTTCTGTGTACTAATGATACTGCAAAATATGAAGCCCTTATTTATGGACTTAAAGCAGCTTTATCCCTTAATATTAAGAAAATCAATACCTTTGGTGATTCACACTTGTTTGTGCAATATATCAATGGATCTTATCAAAATAAGAATGTTAAGCTGACACAATATCAAGATTTAGATTTAATTTACTTGCTAATTTTACTTATTATATATCATCATTACCTTGAAAATATAATCAACATGCATATGCTATGGCTAGCGCAACATCTCTTATCTCTTTAGAGGATAATGTTGAAAGCTATAAATTTACCATAAATAGTTTTGTCATTCTTATTTATGAAAATTCTAGCGATGATACTTTTTTTCTTAACCTACATTCGAATGAATGGTATTCACACATCTTTCATTACCTATAAGATGGTACTTTTCCTGAATTAACAACAAGAAATACTAGAGCTCTAATTTAGAAGCTTGCTACAAGATATATTATTATTACTAACATTCTCTATAGGTTCTCCTATGATGGTGTTTTACTTAGATGCCTAAATAAAATTGAGATCTGTATTTCTATACAAGAAGATCATTCAAGATCTATTGGTGGAAAGTCCCTAGTTAAAAAGCTCCTTCATATGGGATATTATTGGAAAACTATGGAACAAGATTCATTTGACTTTGTCAAATGATGTCCTTAATGTCAACATCACATTAGGCTTATCCATGCCCCTACACCTGAAATCCACTCTCAGGTAGCTTCAATTTCCTCTAGCCTATGGGGTTTGGATCATATTGTCAAAATATCACCTCCTTCTTCTCAAGGACATACTTATATCATCACTATTATTGATTATTTTACCTAATGGGTAGAAATGGTTCCTCTTCACTCTACTATGGGTAATGTCATTTGTAATTTCATTCTTGAAAACATCATTGCTAGATTTTTTATTTCATGAACAATAATATCTCATAATGGTACTCCTTTTAAAAATAAGGAAGTAACATTTTTTTTTGAAAAAATACTGTATTAAGAAACATTTTTCTACTCCCTACTATCCTCAATATAATGGTCAAGCTTAAGCGTCTAACAAGGTAATTGAAAAATTTATTAGGAAGACTATTAACAAACATGCTAAGGATTGGCATATGTACATAACCTATGACTTATGGGCTTATATAACAAGTATATGCAATGGAAAAGGAACATTTCCCTACAATTTAGTCTATAGTGTTGATGTCATTCCCCTTAGAGTTAGAGATTCCTTCATTCAGAGTTTCATTTAATGGTATCATTCACAATGAAACTTTCAAAAAACAATATTGCAACAACTTGAAATGTTAGATGAACAATGTATTAATTCCATTAAACATATCAAAGCATATCATAAATCTATTTGAAAATAATAGAACAATAAAGTGATTGAATGACCTTTCTCAATTGAAGACTTGGTTCTTTATGAGAATCAACATAACATTAATGCTCTACCTGAAGAGATGGGAAATTTTTGTCCTAATTTTATTGGACCATACATCATCATAAAATTTTATGGCTCTGGCACATATAAGTTAGCTAAGTTACTCTCTCTCTCTCTCTCTCTCTCTCTCTCTCTCTCTCTCTCTCTATATATCTTGGTAAGCATAGTGAGAAGACAATAAAATGGGCTATAATTTCTAAAACCCTTCAAACTTGGGTTTACTCCAATCCAACTCTACCAACCTTGCAAAGAGATGGATTCCAAACTTCCTAGGGGATTTTAACACTTCTTGGTGCAGGGCCCCTCCTGAATTTTTTAAAGTTTTAATCATTTTGTGATGTAATAAAGGGATTGGATCCTTTGGAACGTCCTTGTGAATCTTTTGGTCTACATTGCAAGGCTAAGGGTCTTTAAGGTGCATTATGAACCTTGAAGTCTCCTTAGAACACTAGGACCATAGATTTAGGTGTTTGATTTTGTTTTTGGGTGTTCTATAGGTTTTGACCTTAGTCCAAGGTTATTCCATGTTTAGGATCAATTCAAAGATCATTAGAGTCTATTTTTTTGTCATTTTGCGAAAAGTTGCAACATTGTCAAAAGTTGCAAAAATAGGCAAAATGTTGCATGATAAGTTGCATTTGGTTTCCCAATGGTCACAACTATTCCATAGATAGTTTGACCATTGGGATGAAGGTATTTGAGGATTTAGAAACCTTTTTTGAAGGTTAGATAGAACATTGTATGAAGCCTAATGATTTTGAAGAGAATAAATCATTTTTCCTAAGCAATTTGACTATGTATGGAATTGTACAAACTCATTGATCAAATCTAGTGAAATAATTTTGTAATTTTATTTGGTGAACCTAATTTCATTTTCATTTGTTTTTTTTTCATTTTGGAGTTTATTAGTAGAAGTTAGAAGAATTTTTGTAAAGACAGTCCATAAACCCTCTTAATTTAGGTTTGTGCATAAGATGGGGCCCTAGCTTGGAATATCACCATTGGATCTAAATGAACACTTGGGAAATACATGTTAGGGACATGTATTTTAATATTACAAAGGCTCAGAACTTCATTGTTTTGTTTTATATGGTTATGATCAGGCCCTAGGCTAAATATCACTATGCATTTAGCCAGTCGATTAAGCAAATGTATGTGCAGATGAATGAATAGATTAGTGGGACTTGGTAGATTTTTTTTTTGGGGTATTAAAAAAATCTTTGATGGTTATTTCAACTCTTTTAACCCATCCCTTAGTAATTTCTATGCAAACCAAGCCTAATTTGGCCAATTAATTCTGTGTCTTGTGACTATTCACAGGTGTAGGAGAAGAGTTGGTCTCTGCAGCTTTGGGGTTTGTTGTAACATCCAAAAGGGTCCTCAAATATGTTATTTATTTTCCAAGTCCCATTTTAAAAATAAAAGTTTTGTTTGAAAAACCTCGAGAATAGACCTAGTAGGATTCCTAGGTCAGTAAAGGATATAGAGGTTAAGGATATGTACGAATCAAACTAATGTCTAATTTCATGTTCAGAGAGTATAATTAAGGTGTTCCAATCAATAGATTTATTTTTTGTAGTGATTAAGGAAGAATTCCCTATTTGGAGTCTTGTTTAGGGAAAGGATCCCTACAGTCCAAATTAAAGACAAATTGGATTGAGCATCCAAAAGACAAGAAGAATCAGGAGAGTGTGAAAGTGATCTGGAAGGTTTACATTCAAACTATTGGCACATTTAGTGAGGGTAGATTTGGTGAGGAATCCAAATTTAACATTTTATGGGTTGTACCTGTTGCCCAGATTTTCCATCATATGTAATTTGGCCTGGTCTGGATCACATTCATACTCATTCTCTGAATTTCTTGCTTTCTGCTCTTTCCCGGGGGTTTTTGATTTTGAATCCTGTGTTTACCGCGTGAAAAACGGTCATGTCCCTTTTTGAAGTTATGTCTCAGCTCATCGCTTTGTCGCATCATTTTTTATGTTATGTCCTTATATTGCGCGACTGCGCGACGAGTGGCAATTGAGGGTCATCGCGAGCTGTTTCAAAGGTCAACGCGCAGTCGCGATTTGCCTTTGTCTTGTTGTGTTCAGTGCATGATGGGATGTTTGAAATATGTATCACGCAGTCGCGATGTCTTTTGCGGATCAGGTTCCTAGCTCGCGAGTGTACGACAAGCTAAAAAGGGAGCTTGTCACTTAGTCGCTCAGGCATAATTCAAAATTCATAAAGGTCCGTGACCGAGCGACCAAAGGAAAAGATAAGCTCATCGCTCACTCGCTGCAGTTTTCAGGTGATCAGAAGTCAACGAGTGGGTGCATGATGAACTAAAAGCTAGGCTCATTGCTCAGTCGCTGCTGTTCTCAAATGAATGAAAAGGGGCTTGCGAGTGTGCGACTAGCAAAAAGATACGCTCATCGCGCGGTCACCAATCAACTCATAGAAAGGAAAAATAACCTGCGAGTCAGCGACGAGAAAAGAGGAATGGTCATCGCGCAGTCGCTAGACAATAAAGATCAAAGGAAAGTAGCTCATGAGTGAGTGATTGAAGAAGGAGAAGGTGTCGTTGCACACTCGCAGCAAGGGGTGAAGTAAGATTTTAAGGCCTGCGAGTTGGTGACTAGTCAAAAATCAGTTGCTGTTGTGTGCCACATGAAATAAAAATAGAGTAAAGGCTCGCGAGTTTGCGACCAAGTAAAAAGATGGATGTCGTCGCCTACTCGCACATGAAATAAAAATAGAGTAAAGGGCTGAGCGAGTGTGCGATCAGACAGAGGGTGCAGACAAGGAAACAAATGCCGCTCAGTCGCACAGAATCAAAAGTTAGTTTAACGCAGCCTGCGACTGTGTGATGATGAGGTAGGTGAAGGTTTTCAGAGCCCAGAGCTGTCTGTCAATCCCAAGATTAGATTTGTTTCAATATCGGTAACAGAAAGGAGATTCAGAATGTGCAATGAAGAAAAAGAAGGAATCGCTCACTCACAGATGGCATCGCTTATTCAGCAAATGAAAAGAAACAGAAATATCAGATATTTTCTCAGACGCTGGAAGGATCAGATTTTTGGAAGGTCAGAAGAGTTATTGCAATTCAAAGACTTTTGTGACTCTTCTAGAGAGATAAGAGTGCTTCTGAGAAGGGGCATTTATTTTGATATTTCCTGGGTATGACTTTTGGGTCACCAAGTTGCATTTTTGCAGACTTTTGAAGAGTTAGAAAGGTGGCTGGACAGGCCAAATCTGATCCAGAAGTTATTGCTGTCAGAAAGTAGTTGGTTGAAAAGGCATAAGTATGAGTTGAAGACTCATTTGTAGTTAGTTCTAATTTTGTGTAAGGAAGCATGCTTGTGACATTTTCTCTGTCCTTGATGTTTTTTTTGCAGAAGTCTGTAACTCATTATGAGAAATAATATGCAGATCTTGAAGTTCTTGGAACCAATTTATTGAATTGTGTCAGCCTTGTCTCTTTTCTGCTTGTTTGTATGCGTTGTAAATGGTTGATGGGTTAATTGTGAATGATTTTATTTCCTTTTAATCATGTCCCATGTGTAGCATCTACTTGCAGAAGAGTATGTTTGCTTGCAGGTTGTAACTCGTGTCTTAGTTTGAGCTGTTAACTATGAAGTCTTTCCTTTTAACTAGTTTCATCATGACCTTGTTATGAAATATTTATGCATGCCTATACAAGAGATTTGTTTTTTACCTCCAATTCAGTTAAGTTGACCCAGGGCTTTATTCCTGTGTGTGTTATGTTTTCATGTCAAATTAGGTGCATCACCTAGTAGGTAGTTTGCTTTCAGTTATTTCCCTTTCCATGCAATCCTTCTAACCCTTTTCCCCTCAAGTTTACTTTCCTGTTTAAGAGCAAGCTAAGGTGATTATCCAAGAGGAACCAGCCTAGAATCTGGAGGTCTCATCTCGGTTAGCAGAGGTCCCACAACCTTGAGATGACTCCCTTGTTATACTGGATTATCAAGACCAAGAGAGCTTGAGATTAGAGGCGCAAATTTAGTGTATAACGTTTATGGCACCCCCGGTGGGACAGTCTTTTAACTGATTATTGTGATAATTTTCAAATTTTGTGCTGATTCTAATATGCTGTCAGCATAAAACAGACCTGTGAGAGGTTTTTTTATTGCATATCTGGCGACTCAATCTCATGGTTATGAAGAGTAGTGCTGTATGAGACGAATCAAGACCAGAAGCTCAAAGTCTTTTGAGTATTTGCAGCTGTCTCCACCTAAAAGAAGAGGGAGA
>MU227088.1:1713806-1742064 GCA_018584345.1 Thuja plicata | reverse complement strand
ATATTAAATTGCAAGAGTTGGAGGAAGAAAGAACCAAGGCATTGCTGAAAATGGAGTACCAACAGTTACAGACAAAGAAGACTTTTGATAAGAAGGCTACTGACAGGTATTTCAAAGAAGGAGATTTCATTCTTAAGTGGGATGTTTTGAAGAGCAGGCCAGGGCAGCATACAAAATTTGACCATTTCTGGTCTGGACCTTTTGTTATCACTGCATGCAAGGAGCACAACGCATTCCAATTGCAAACAATGGATGGAACCTTGCTACCTATCTCGGTCAATGGGATACACCTCAAGCCCTGCTTTGAGGTCTGATCTTTTGCTGTCCTTTGTATAGTTTTTCTATTTTCAATAAGGTGCTGTTGCACCATGGTTAGTTTTTGGTTTTCCCTAAGTGCTGTTTATGCACAGTTTTTCCTAGTGTTTCCCTGCTTTCAGTAAAGGTTTCCAAGTTTTTTAGAAGAACTGTGAGAACAAAAAACTCCTGCTTGCATGCCAATACAATAGTCAATTAGGCACATTCATACATATGCTCATAAATAGCAAGCTATGCAATTCATGCGTCTTGATGCAACCCATATATAGATATGACTCTCTGGTTATGATACCTGCAAGCACCTAGCCTTGCTCTGTTTTGTACAAGCTTACCTCATCATTATGAATAATGCAAACCACACAGGGATGAAAACAATAAAGCAAGGGTGAAATGTAAAAAATTAAGACTCTATGCCCACTAGATAGTTCAAGCAGCTGGTCTTAATGCTTAGCAGGTAAGCATCATGCAGATGTCACCAAAAATGTTACCGATTTTTGGTACCAAGGCCCTTGGCGGAATTCTACCTGCAAAGGTATTTTTCTGAAAAGGAAAAAATAAGAAGGAATTTTGCCTTGTGGCAGATTTCTACTTGGGAGGGTGATTTTCCGCAAAGGCAAAAAAGTGATGATCTTTTACATATGGCAGAATTCTACCTGCGAAGGTAATTTTCCGCAAATGCTTGCGGGTTTTTCCCCTCTCAGGTGATTTTCCGAAAGGGCAAAAAGGAAGGAGCGCTGTGGTGGACCCCGCAATTGGTTTTCGAAGCACTTATCCAATTTTATGAAACCAAACGGACTCAAGGCGGAGAATTGAAATTATGATTCTCCGTGGCAGATTTCTACCTGCGAGGGTGATTTTCCGAAAAGGGAAAAAGAGAAGGATTTTTTACATGTTGCAGAGTTCACACCCATAAAGAGATTTTCCGCAAGCAAGGAAATGCCCCCTGTTTCCTATTTTTCCGCAAGTCCACGGAGCATGGAAGAGAAAGTGCTCATGAGTGTGCGATGAGCTAAAAAGGGAACTCATCACTCACTCACTAAAGGGAGATCAGCTCGCGAGTAAGCGACTGAGAAAAAAGAAGACATAGTCGTGCACTCGCAGTCAGAAGTGAAAACTGAAGTAAAAGCTGAGTGAGTATGCAACGAGTCCGAATATACATTAAGAAAATGGATGTCATGCAGTCACTCAGAATCCAAATGTTAGTTAAAATAGCTAGTGACTGTGCGATGAAAGAATAAATGAAAAGGAAGGTGCAGGAGTGCTCAGTCGCAGAGACTCAGGTGAAATAAAGAATTAGCTCGTGAGCTTGTGACTAAGGAAAGAAAAGATAACATCGCTCACTCGCGCAGAAGGCAGAAACAGAGCATAAAAGATTGCGAGTATGCGACTGACATGAAATGAAGTTTAAAGAAGGCTCATCGCTCACTCGTAGAAAGTGAAAATAATATAGAGAGATCAGATTGTTCTCAGACGATCTAAATTAGATATCTTACAGGTGGAGAGATCAGATTTAAAAAAAAAAAAAGATCAGAAGTTGCAGTTGTTAAAGTCTGCAGAAGAGTTATTGCATTTCAGAGACTTTCGTGACTCTTCTAGAGGGATAAGACTACTTCTTTAAGGGAGTATTGATGATGGTAGGACTTTTGGGATACCAACTGGTATTTTTGTAGATTTTTGAAGAGTTAGACG
Source organism: Thuja plicata (assembly GCA_018584345.1). NCBI lineage: Eukaryota > Viridiplantae > Streptophyta > Pinopsida > Cupressales > Cupressaceae > Thuja > Thuja plicata. Next base: position 1,740,060 of record MU227088.1, on the reverse strand, counting down.
GTGGCTGGACAAGCCAAATCTGATCCAAAAGTTATTGCTTTCGAAATGTTGTTGGCTTTGAAAATGTATAAATATGAGTGAAGACTCATTGTTAAACAGTTCTTCTTCCCTTTGGCTTGAGATTTTGTAACTTTTTCTAAGTTCTTAACAAAAGCAAAAGACATTTTGTAACCCATTTTAGACAGTTCCAAATTTTATGTAAAGACAACCTTTGGAGTGATTTTTTGAGTCCTTCATGGTGCTCATTTGCAAATTTTTTGAAACTCAGTTTTATGAGGGTGTTATTAAGTTACCATTGAAGCTTAAATAAAATAAAGCTTGGAAGCCATAATTGAGTTCATCTTGTGATATGTGAGTTACTGATTTGATGTTGTTTTTGTGATTCATTTTGAATCCTTGAAGTAAATGTCTCAGTTTTTAGCATCTGGAAGTGAATATTTGATGCTCACGTAGGTTATAAGTTGTGATTTTTGTTTCATTTCATTGTTAATAAGTGAATGCTATATTCCTATTAACAGTTGAGTTGAGGTCAATCCTTCTTATAAAACATTTTTATCTGAGTATTCTGATATCAATATTGTGCATATGTCAAGCTGGTTTTAAGAAGGTTTCATTGTGTCTGATTAAATATCATTCTCATCTCCAAATTTGGTGCATCACCTTAAGTTTTCCCTTCAGTTCTCCCTACTTTTTCAGTACTCTGAGTTCATTCAAGAAAATATTTCTTATCTCTTTTCCCAGCCAAGTTTTTTTTTACTATTTTACAAGAGCTTCAGGTGAAGTATCATATAGGAACCGGCCTAGAACCCAGAGATTCACTCCAAATTTGGGAAAACCCACTACCCAGGAGTGTTTCCATGTTTCTGCAGAAGGCTAGATTATTGATATCTAGCAGGGTGCACTTTTGAGAGCTAACAGTACCCATTTAGGTGGCTTCTTGCAATGCAACTTTGTATCAGGTGGTATTAGAGCCACTAAAGAACCTTGGGAAAGTCTAAAGGATGTGAGACAGGATAGAAGGATAGAATGATGAGGAGATCCCTTCAAGGATCAGTAATGTGGAATTGGAAAAGATAGTCAGGGAGAAAGTTGTAAGGCATAAGAGGATGGAAGAATAAATTGAAATGTTGAAGAGTATTCAAGAAGGAAAGTATAGTGAAGACGATTCTGAGTCTGAAGAAGAAGAGGAGGAGGAGGTACCACAACATGAAAGGTTGGAGATACCCATGGATCAAAGAACATTACTAGAATCCCTTGAGAGGGATGGGAGAAAATATCATAAGGCAGATGTACCTATATTCCTTGGGAAGATGAACCCAGAGGAGTACATGGATTGGGTAGAGGCTTTGGAAAATCACTTTGAATGTGATGATGTTCCTAAAATTATAAAGTCAAGATTGCTAAATCAAAGATGAAAGGTCCTAATTTGAGTTGGTGTAATTTTATACAATATGAAAGGGTTGAAGATGGGAAGAGTCCTATTTCATCATGGTGAAGAATGCTAGCAGAAGTCAAGAAGCAATTTGTGCTAGAAGACTATGAAGTTATACTCCATAAAAGGTTGCAGAATTTGAAACAAAAAGATCTTGATGTAAGCGGATACACTAAAGAATTTCATAGGATGACCCTAAAATCGAAAGTCCCTGAAAATGAAAAATAGAAACTTGCAAGGTATCTCAATAGACTTAAGTATAGTATACAAGATGAATTGAGTTTTTTCAATCTTGAATCAGTGCACAAGGGCTTCCAAATGACACTGAGAATTGAGGAAAAACAAAGAAGGAAGAGAGATCAAAAAAATAGAGGAGGAAGAGGAAATAACTTTAGAGTAAGGGGTAGATTCCAAGGAAGAGGTCCATCACCAAGGCCTCAAGGAGAATCAAGTTACCAAGAACTAGAAAAGGACTTTAATCCCAGAAGAAATTTCAGAGGTGGAAGAGGAAATGGTAGAGGTAGGTTTGGGGGAATAAATTCACATGTATTCATAGGTAGATGCTTCACCTCTAATCAGATTGGTCACCAATATTTTAGGTGCCTAGAGAAGGAAAAAATCAATGCAAGTGGCCAAGGAGGAGAAAGAAGGGTGAAACTTTCTTGAGAAGAAGATTGACAAAGTAAGACATTATACCACACCACCTCCTCAAGGCCTGCAACACCTCAATAAGGAGAATGTATCATGTTAAACAAAACACTCTTGAAGATGTCAATACATAAGGATCCTCCACAAAGAAATTTTCTCTTCAAGACTACTTGTAAGGTAAATGGAAAGGTGTGTAAAGTCATTGTTGATTCTGGTTCCACTAAAAATCTTATTTCTATAGAAATGATAGAAAATCTTGGATTGAAAATAATACAACATCCAAACCCCTATAAGGTATCTCGATTGAGTAAAGATCAGAAGACCTTAGTTGATGAACAATGTTGGGTAGATTTTCATATTGGGGAGTGTAAGGAAAAGGTTTTGTGTGAAGTTGTAACCATGGATTCTTTCCATCTCCTATTAGAAAGACCTTGGCAAAATGACACCAGTGCTCAACATGGTGGAAAGAGAAATGTATACACCCTAGTCAAGAAAGGTATAAGTTTCACAATGACACCTTTACCATATGATAATGAGGTTGGGACTTTTACCAATACTGTAATGTTGGTGGGTGAAAAGAAGTATATGAAATTTCTTAAGGAGGAAAAGACACCTTGTTTTTCCATCATTGTAGAGCCTAAAGAGGAATCCATAAAGAAACCAAAGGGTGAGGAATTAAGGAGAAGTGTTGGTCATAGGGAAGTACAAGAGTTGTTGGATAAATATAAGGGGATAGTTCTAGATAGTAGTACAAATTCTTTACCACCAAAAAGTGAGATTAGCCATTATATTGACCTCATCCCTCATGCCACATTACCTAATAAGGATGTCTACAACTGACCCCTAAACAAAATGTAGAAGTAGCAAGATAGATTCAAGGATTGTTGGAGAAGGGATTCATTAGGAAGAGTATTAGTCCTTGTGTTGTTCCAGTAGTCCTAGCACCCAAGAAAGAAGGTGCATGGAGATTGTGTATAGACTCTAGAGCCATCAATAGGATCACCATCCATTATAGGTTCCCAATGCCAAGAATGGAAGACTTAATGGACTATTTGGGAGGTACAAGGTTTTATTCTAAGATTGATTTGAAAAGTGTCTACCACTTGATCTGAATTAGAGAGGGAGATGAGTAGAAAACAAATTTTCAGACCAATGAAGGTTTATTTGAATAAGTAGTTACACCTTTTGGTCTTTCCAATACCCATAGTACATTCATGAGGCTCATGAATTAGGTTCTTAAAAATTTCATTAATCATTTTGTTGTTGTATATCTAGATGACATATTGATTTTTAGTAAGAATGAACATGAACATCTAATTCATTTGGATATGGTGTTGAAAAGGTTGCATGAAGAATAGTTGAGGATCAACTTAGAGAAGTTTTTTTTCCTAAAAGAAGAGCTTGTGTTTCTTGGTTTTGTCATCTCAAAAGGTAACTTAAAGATGGATCCCTCCAAAGTAGAAGCCATTTTGAATTGGCCAACCCCTAAATCTTCAAGTGAAGTAAAGAGTTTTCATGGACTTGCTAGTTTCTATAGGAAGTTCATTAAGAAATTTAGTGGGGTTAGTGCACCAATGATTGATACCATAAAGGGAGGTAGAAAATGTCACTTTTTTGGAATGATGATGTACATAAATCCTTTTAGTATTTGAAAACAAGGGTTTCACAAAAACCTATGCTAGTCCTTCCTGATTTTCATAAGGTTTTTACAATAGAAAGTGATGTAAGAAAAAGAGATATTGGTGGTGTCTTGAGCCAAGAGGGTAAACCTGTGGCATTCTTTAGTGAGAAACTCAATGAGGGAAAGAAAAACTATTCTACTTATGATTTAGAGATGTATGCTATGGTTCAATCTCTAAGAAAATGGAGATATTACTTATTACCACAGGAGTTTGTTCTTTATACTGACAATCATGCATTGAGTTTTTTGAATAGACAAGATAAATTGAGCCACATGAACTTGAAATGGATGAAATATCTCCAATATTTCAATTTCACCATCAAGCACAAGAAAGGGGTGGCTAATAAGGTTGTTGATGCTCTCAGTACGACAAGTTTGATTGTTCAAGAATTCAGTTGGAAAGTGTGGTCATCTTTGATTTGAAGGATATGTAATTGGTGGATGAAGATTTTAAGGAAGGATATCAGGTTTGTATGGATTTATGGGACATGTATCATACTGGATTTTAAGAATTTATCATTCAAGAAGGGTTAATTTTTAAAGGTTGTAAAATTTGCATCCCTATATGTTCAATGAGGGAGAATACTATTAAACAAAATAACTATGGGAGCTTGTCTGGATACTTTGGAATAGACAAGACTCTTGATCTAGTTAAGAGGTTATATTTCTAGCCCAAGATGTAGTCATATATAAGGATATTTGTGGAGAGTTGCTTATTTTTTAGAAGGTCAAAGGACATACCTCAAATGTAGGGTTTCATACACCACTCCCCATCCCTACTAAACCTTGGGATTGTGTTAGAGTGGATTTTGTTTTAGGACTACCAAAAACCAAGACTGGTTATGACAGTGTATATGTGGCTGTTGACAGATTTGAAAAATTGGCTCACTTCATTCCTTGTAAGAACATTCATAATGCTTCTCATATTATGGGGTTTTTTTCAAAGAAGTTGTTATACTCCATTTTTTTCCCTTATCTATTATCTCATATAGAGATCCAAAGTTTTTAGGCAAATTTTGAAGAATACTTTGGAGGAAACTTGGTACAACTTTGTCACTTTCATCTTCCTACCATCCCCAATCAGATGGTTAAACCAAAGTAATCAATGGGCCTCTTGAAAATTTGCTAAGATATCTCATACAAGAACATGGTGTTACATGGGATACTATATTGTCTCAAGTTGAATTTTCCTATAATGATTCAGTTAATAGAAGCACTAGATTGACCCCTTTCTAAATTGTGTATGGTAACCATCCTAGGGGTGTTTTGGAACTCAGAGATGTGCATGATTTAGCCAAGAGGAGTGCCCTAGAAGAAGATTTTATTGAAGCAACAAAGGAAATTCATGAATAGGTCGAAGCCAAGTTGAAGCATACCTTTGATAAATACAAACAATTTGCAGATAAGAAGAGAAGGGATTTGTAGTTTGCATTCAATGATATGGTGATTATTAATCTCAAAAAGGAGAGGTTACCTAAGGAGAAATACACTAAATTAATGATGAGAAAGTTGGGTCCTTTCAAGATTCTCAAGAAATGTGGGAAAAGTTCCTGCAAAATTGACTTACCTCCTAGTATTGGTTTATCTCCTATTATCAATGTTGTTCACATATATTCTTTTAAGGGTACTCTTGGTGATGTGTCTGATGCATGTAATTAGCATTAAGAATCAGAGGAGTTGCTGAAAGAATTACCCAACCAACTTGCTCTAGAGATTGAGTACATTGTGGACAAAAGGGTGAGTAAACAAATGATAAGGAGAACTTACTATCAATACTTTGTCAAGTGCAAGAATCAATCCCTGGAGGATGCTTCATGGATGACACTTGAAGCCATTGAGCAGACTGACATCCCACTTGTAGACATCCCAACTCAAGAGAATTGAGTTATTTTTGTCAAGAGGAGTATGGTTTAGGGAACCTCCTACATTTTCTATAGTTAGAATTATTTTATTATGTAATAAATGGATTTGATCCTTTGGATCATCCTTGTGAATCTTTTGGTATACATTGTAAGGCTAAGGGTCTTTAAGGTGCATTATAAACCTTGAAGTCTTCTCAGACCACTAGAACCATAGATTAAGGTGTTTAGGTGTTTGCTATTGTTTTTGAGTGTTGTAGAGGTTTTGAATTTATACTAAGGTCCTTCCAATTTTAGGATCAATTCAAAGATCATTAGTCTTTTTTTTTGTAATTTTGTGAAAAGTTGCAACATTGTCAAAAGTTGCAAAAACTGTCAAAATGTTGCTCGACCAACTTTTCAAAAGTTTCTCTAGAAGTTGCATTTGGTTTCCCAATGGTCAAAATTATTCCAATGATAGTTTGACCATTGGGATGAAGGTATTTGAAGATGTAGAAACTATTTTTAAATTTTAGACAAAAAATTGTATGAAGCCTGATGATTTTGAAGAGAATAAATAGTTTTTCTTGATCAATTTGACTGTGTAAGGAATTGTACAGACTCATTAATCAAATATAGTGACATAATTTTTTAATTTTGTGAATCTGCTTTCATTTGTAATTAGTTTTGTTCAATTTGGATTTGACTGGTAGAAGTTAGAAGGATTTTTGTAAAGACAGTCTAGAAACCCTCTTAATTTGGGTCTGTGCATAAGATGGGGCCCTAACATCTATTTCACAAGTGGATCTACAAGGACACTTGGGAAATACATGTTTCCCCACTTTTGGTCTGCATATCTTTAGACAAAAGTGGATATTTAGTATGTAGTAGTGGTCTTGGAAGTGTTGTGAATTTCTGGAGTCTAAGTCTAGATTTCCCCTTAAAGGTTAGGAGGCCTTTATCAGATTTTCCCAATTTCACTTCTCCTTTGCAAGCCAGGGGAATTTGTATCTAAATTCATCCTTAATCGGGTAGGTTTAAGATCCCAAATCCGATAAAGGTCACATTTTGGAGATCTCTAACATTTATCTTTTGTGGTTCTGAAATCTGTAGCTTGAATACTTCATTTTTTCTCCAATGGCAGAAAATTGGGTTCAGGCTTCTCCACTGGCAAAAATCACCAGTAGGGTGCACTTTCCACAGATGACTATTCTATGATGTCTTGGCAGTCAGTACAGTCTTAAAATGGATGATTTGGGCTTAGAAGGATTAGTGCATTTGAAATGCATCTCCGTAGGCCGAGAGGAATGATTAAACAGAGGGAAATCTAAGATGTAAGCTTGTTGGAAGAAAAGTAGAAAATGGCTTCTCCACTACTCCAAAAGGTGGGTTTTGACCTACAGGGTACATTTTCTACCAAACCATTAAAATGAAGGATTTTCAAAGGGAAATAAATCTCATAAGTGACCCAAGGCATGAAGAAAGATGATGAAATCAACAAATATCATTTTAGCATCTCAATAGGATAAAATTCTCCTTCGGTGGATTTTTTAAGAGAGAGCACTCCAAAAGAATTTCTCTGCCCAAAGGAGAAGTGGAAAAGTAATTTTCTGCTACTTTAAGAAAGTTATTGTTACGGTTACTAAATTGAAAAGATGTTTCTTAACGGTTCATGGGAGCAAAGTAATTAATTCAAATAAAATCATTTTACTTCATAACGGAAATTTTCATTAATGCTTAGGTCTTTTCATTCTTGTGGCACGGGAAGTCAGCTCTTAAACGGTAGGAATTGAAAGTTATAAAATCAGTTGAAGGTAGCAAATAGGAGCTACCATTTGTTTGACAAATTTTTTGAATTTGAAGCCTCTAATATTGATTATTCTTTTCCCCTGCATTCCAGAGAGATATTCTTAATTCCCGAATCAAATCATTCAAAGCATGGCTTCCAGATCTATAGGATTTGACGGACTGAATGACATCACCTCTGAATGGGATAAGATTATAGACACGTCTTTGAAGTTCTTCAATATGCAGAACTTTCAGGATAGATTGAAAGCTGATTAAATGCACCCTATCATTGAGAAGTTGAAGTAGAGTGGGTTAGTCAAGGCCACTGGTTTTCCTGTAGTTGTCCAGGCCCCATAACTGATCCAAGAATGCATAGCTCGATACAACCCAGACACCAAAAAAATCCTCTAGCCCAATGACATGGTGCTACTCTCTATCAATAGAGAATCAGTTCATAACTCGCTTCGCATCCCAGAGAAAGATGAGTATTTAGAAATGATATACAGTCAGGTGGTGACTGAATATATAGCAAAGAAGTTAGTTTGGAAGAAGGAGATAATGAAGGCATGGTTTCAAGAGCCTAGAAGTGCCAAAGGGAAGCTACCCAAAACACTATATGGTACTAACCTAAAGCCAAAAATCATAGAGATCCTGGTGCTACTCCATAGGATTAGAGGTGAGAGTGAGGCGCTCACTTTTGTAGATCATCATTTCTTCTTGGTACAGGTGATTAGTTCTCAACACCATTTTATTGATTGGGCATTTATGGTAAGTGAAAATATGGCCAATGCCCTAGATAGAGATAAACATCAAAATGAATTCTATATGTCTTCAGTTTTAATGTATATATTGTCCATGATCCAAATTTGGCCAGGACTCCCTAGATTAGAGGAATTTCCTGATGATATTAAGAGCTACAAATTTTTCCCCTCTTTGTAATTGCACAATAGTTATGCTGAGTACCTCCGAGTTAATGATGTGTTTACAATGAGAATGTGTAGGGAGCTACAAGGTTTCCCAGAAAGGAGATTCTCTCCTGAGGCCATGGCTTTTATCAGCCAGTTTGGATTTTATTTCATTTAATTTGGGGATTTCTCATACATTTGTCTTGTAGGATTTGACAACTTCCCTTTGAAGCTGCCCAAATATCCTACTGATACGATCGTGCTAGTGGAGGTGATGAGACAAGCGCTTCAAGTGAATTTGATCTATGCTTATGCCAGGAAGAAGGGCTATGACTTTTCCATGACTATCAGAGCTTACAGTTGTGTGTCCCAGTCTGAGGCGAAGAATGTTCTAAAGACATTCTCAAAGAGGTTTTCATTAGAAACCTATGATGTTTTAAGGCCACAATATGATCCCGTTAATTATGCTCATGACTACCTGCAAATGAGCCAAGCTATCCATCATGTAGATGATATCGAAGACTACTGGGCCAATTGCAGAGATGATTTGGAGAGTAGAGAGATATTCTAAGCCAGGTTAACTATTGAACAAATCAAAAATTTCAAAGTTAACATAGCAGTAGAGGGGTTAGAAGATGATGGCAATCACATGTATGACAATACATATCTGGAGAAGATAAAGCTCACTCCTATCAGTTCTAAGCCCATGCTAGATCAAGCCATCAGGGACTTGCACACTCTAATGAGTGCCATTTACAAAAGGATAGAGAAATGGGTTGAATGGACCGTAGGCCAAAGGAAAAGGTCAGAAAGGAAGCCTCCTTCTCAATGGACCCCAGAAAAAGATACTTCCAATACTGCAGGAACTTCATCGGCAACAATTCCAACCATTGTTAAAGGATCAACCTAGCCAGTGGGGGGAGGCTATGAACCTCTTGAAAAATAAGTTCAACCAAAGAAGACATGTGGAGAAGGCTCGCTTCCAAATATTAGGTCAAAAAAAGAACCCACCAAAGGTGTAGAACCTAAGAAATCAGCTAAAGTAGTCACTATGTATACACCAACCGACACTTTGACCCAAGATACCCCAAGGCGAGAGTCCCATGTTGTAGTAGAGGTGGGTGAGGATACCTCCAATACCTCAACCAAAAAATTAGACAAGAGGGTTGAGAAGCAATAAGAGGCTGATCAAGTCATCATATTGGTGTCCTCTTCCCCTACCTCTGTAAATCCATTTGCTTCAAGACCAATGTATACTCCTCTAGTTATTAGGAAACTATTTATAAAGGAGTTGGTCTCTGCCACCAAGGTCACCAGTGTTGATTCATAGATAGAGAACACTCTGGAATGCAAAATAAAGAGGGTAGAAGAAGGAGCTCCCAGAAAATATACTTTAGCTCAATCCTTGCAACCCAGTGCCAATGCAGCAAGAGATAAGAAAGTGAAGACCTTGTTCACATTGGGCCAGGATCTTGAGATTGGGCATTTCACTATGGAAGTGGCTAAGCCTACCAAAGAAGGCAGATTCAAGGATATGACTACCTCAGTTTTTCAGTTGTAGTCATTTGATATGGGACTGGCCCATCACGATACCAAGGTGGACTGGTGGAAGTCTGCTAATGTGGCAATAGATGAAGAGCTTGAGGAGCTCAAGATTGCCAAGGTCCAACTTAAGGCAGAAGTGGTTGAGCTAACTAATTTTATCAGAGATCCCTTCGCTCCAATTGCAATTATCCCAAGTACCCAGACCACTTTTGACCCTAGTGTTGCGGAGAACCAAGCCATCATAGCTAAGTTGAAAGAACATTGGCATTTCGGATAGATTGGAAAAAGATGGATTGAGAGACTAGAATCTGAAGGACTAGAAATTGTCGAGCAACTGGGTAATGCTCTTCTGAGGCTGGAAGTAGAGAGCAACAATATTGGTAAAAATTTGCAGACTCTCATGGTGGAAAGGGTGAAGTGTGAGGAATATATAGTCATGCTGCATGTGGTAGTAAAGATGAAGACTAAAGAGGCCCTAAAGGCTAAGATTTTATAGAAAGGAGATGAGGCTTTGATAGAATGGCTCCAAAGCCTGGAGTTTAAGATTGAGATGATCATCCAAGCTAAGGCAGGGTTACAATAGATAGATGTCAAGATTAAAGAGGAGCAGGACAAAGATTTTAAACTCCTCCTGGGGCTTCATGTAGCATCACAAACCAGTGGTCAAGGAAAGGAAATAATTAGAGTAGCCAATATGCATAAATCATTCTCCAATTATTTGCATAATTTGGTAGAACAATCTTCTTCTCATTCAGATAAGGTGTCAAAACTTCAACAATTGAGTGGATGCATTTTTCGAGCTATGGAGGAGCTGAAAGATTAGACAGATGCAACCAAGACCCTGGCCAAAGAACATTCCAGATGGCTCGTCCCATATAAAAATGTCCATGTCAATAGGCACAAAGAGCTCATTCAAGTTATTACAGCTGTCATAGCCTATAGGGATAAATTAGACAAGGGGAAAGAAACTAAAACTTAGATAGATTCCCCCTTTGTGCCAAATTTCGATGATTTTGTAATGGATAAACCTTTGTTTATCATTTCTACTTAAAATAAGTTGAACCATTTTGGTTACTTTTTTGTAACGGTCCATTCTAGAACTCTATATGTATTATTTCCAAAATCAATACAGGGGTCGGCTAAATTTTTGTGTGAAATATAGCATTTTGGGGAGTCAATTGTGTGTGTCTGAATACCATTGCTTTGACTATTCCATTGCATTGTGTTTATCTTTCTATTGAATTCGAATGTTTCTTTGAAGTTAGATTTATAATCTGTATTTGAACCAGAGTTATGTATTATGATTTGATACAGTTAATTAGGGGGAAATATGTTGTTATCCTAAGTTTGGAAAACATTTATGTGATATAGATTGATTCATTTTCATTTCATCTTTAATCTTTAGTCTTGCATCTGTATTTTCAGTAGTCGTTCATGCATTACCAGGTTTGGGAGTTAATTTGATTGGTGAATTCTCAAAATTGGCTAGATTTAGAGTTGAATTTATCTCGCTTGAGCTATTTCTTGTCTAGGTTTAGCTTGGTTTACCTCTTCTATTCTTTGGTCAAGAACATACCCTTGTTAGATTAGGAAAGATTAAAATTCAGTGAAAATCATTCATATAAGGGAGCTGTACCTTTAAATTCAGAGGGAAATTAGTTTACAATTACAATTTCCCAACTGTTGTATTCAATTGCTTCTTCAATATCTGGGTATTTTAGAGTTATAAAAAAGAAGAACAATTTGTTTACCAACAATACAATTTAGGGACATGTATTTTAATATTCTAAAGGCTCAGGACTTCATTGTTTTTTTTTTCTATGATTATGATCATGCCCTAGGCTAAATATCCCTAGGTATTTAGCCAGTTGATTAAGTAAATTTGTGTGTAGATGAATGAACATATTGGTGTTTTGGGGTATTTTGGGGTAATAGAAGAATCTTCTATGGTTATATAAACTTTGTGAACCCATCACTTAGTACTTTTTATGCAAACCAATCCTAATTTGGTCAATTAGGTCTGTGTGTCTTATGAGTGTTCAAGGGTGCAAGAGTAGATTTGGTCTCTGTAGCTTGGGGGTTTGTTGTAACATCCAAAACAAACCTCATATCTATGATTAATTTTCCAAGTCCTATTTCAAAAACAAAATTTATGTTTGGAAAGCCTCGAGAATAGACCTAGTAGGATTATTAGTCCAGTAAAGGATATAGAGGTTAAGGGTGTGTAAGAATCAAAAAAATGTTTGATTTCATGTTTAGAGAGTCTAAGTAAGGTGTTCCAATCAATAGATTTGTTTGTTGTGGTGAGTAAGGAAGAATTGCCTATTTGGAGTCTTGTTTAGGGAAAGGATCCCTAAAGTCCAAATTGAAGACAAATTGGATTGAGCATCCAAAAGACAAGAAGGATCAGGAGAGTGTGAAAGTGATTTGGAAGGTTGATATTTAACCTATTGACAAGTTTGGTGAGGGTATATTTGGTGAGTAATCCAAATTTAACATTTTGTTGGTTGTACTCATCTAGGTGGCTTCTTGCAGTGTAGCTCTGCATCACTTCTCTTACCCCAATGACACTCCTAGACTTTGTTCAAGATCTTCCCAAATTCCAATTTAGGGACACCTTCCCTAAACTAAGCCAAAAATATGGAAATCTTTACCAGTTTCTTCCACGAACCTATCAGAGGATTGGAAAACCTTACTTAGGCCATATGGATACGAAATCACCCAATCATCTGGTTCCTAAACACTCACAACACCATTAACTCTTCTTGACCTATGGAGCCTAGTAGACTTTTACAAGTGTTTTTCTTGTGAAACTTTTGACTATGGAAGGGAATAGATTAATTAAGGATAGTTATGTTGACCCTTTAGTAAGTTCTCAAAATCCCCAATGTCCCAAAGATCAATTGTACTCCAGCAACACTAAACCCTCACAATTCTTACATACCTAATTGGCTAGATTAGGCTTGGATTGCAAATCAAGTGATTAAGGATGGGTTCATAGAATTAATGAATTTCTTAGGAATTCTTCTCCTAACCCAAAAAGGTCCAAAACAACCATCTACTTAGTCCCTCAAATCGAACTACTCAACTGCACACCACTATACATAGAGATATTCAGCCTAGGGCTTGATGCCAAACATATCAAAACACCAAATATCAACCTGGTCCTTTGGGATAATTACAAGTACATCCCTAACTTTCATTTCCTAAGTGGCTCTGAGTTTCCATTGGATAAATGCCAAGTTAGGGCTCCATTTAGATGATAGACCAAAATTTGGTGCATTCCTGGACTGTATTCACCAAATTGTTTATAACTTCTACAATTCAAAAACAAATAAGACCAAATAAAATGTTATAGAAAGAAGATTCTCCAATCTATGTGTTCATGGAAATAATTTAGTCTTACCAATCTATACATGTCCATACAATCAATAAATGCTCAAGAAATCTAGTTAATTTTATTTAAAAAATGCATCAAAATTCAATACATATCATCTAGCCCTGTTGGAGACTGTTACCGATTTTTGGTACCAAGGCCCTTGGCGGAATTCTACCTGCAAAGGTATTTTTCCGAAAAGGAAAAAATAAGAAGGAATTTTTCCTTGTGGCGGATTTCTACCTGGGAGGGTGATTTTCCGCAAAGGCAAAAAAGCGATGATCTTTTACATATGGCAGAATTCTACCTGCGAAGGTAATTTTTCACAAATGCTTGCGGGTTTTGCCCCTCTCAGGTGATTTTCCAAAAGGGTTAAAAGGAAGGAGCGCTGTGGTGGACCCCGCAATTGGTTTTCGAAGCACTTATCCAATTTTCTGAAACCAAAGGGACTCAAGGCAGAGAATTGAAATTCTGATTCTCCGTGGCGGATTTCTACCTGCGAGGGTGATTTTCCCAAAAGGGAAAAAGAGAAGGATTTTTTACATGTTGCAGAGTTTGCACCCATAAAGAGATTTTCCACAAGCAAGGAAATGCCCCCTGTTTCCTATTTTTCTACAAGTCCACGGAGCATGGAAGAGAAAGTGCTCGCGAGTGTGCAATGAGCTAAAAAGGGAACTCATCGCTCACTTGCCGATCAATTAAGGATGAAGGGAGATTAGCTCACGAGTAAGCGACTGAGAAAAAAGCAGACATGGTTGCGCACTCACAGTCAGAAGTGAAAACTAAAGTAAAAGCTGAGCGAGTATGCAACGAGTCAGAATATGCATTAAGAAAATGGATGTCACGCAGTCGCTCAGAATCCAAATGTCAGTTAAAATAGCCAGCGACTGTGCGATGAAAGAATAAATGAAAAGGAAGGTGCAGGAGTGCTCAGTCGTAGAGACTTAGGTGAAATAAAGAATCATCTCGTGAGCTTGCGACTAAGGAAAGGAAAGATAGCATCGCTCACTCGCGCAGAAGGCAGAAATAGAGCATAAAAGACTACGAGTATGCGAATGACATGAAATGAAGTTTAAAGAAGGCTCGTCGCTCACTCGTAGAAAGAGAAAATAATACAGAGAGATCAGATTGTTCTCAGACGATCTAAATCAGATATCTTACAGGTGGAGAGATCAGATTTTTTTTAAAAAAAGATCAAAAGTTGCAGTTGTTAAAGTCTGCAGAAGAGTTATTTCATTTCAGAGACTTTCGTGACTCTTCTAGAGGGATAAGACTACTTCTTTAAGGGAGTATTGATGATGGTAGGAATTTTGGGACACCAACTGGTATTTTTGCAGACTTTTGAAGAGTTAGACGGTGGCTGGACATGCCAAATCTGATCTAGAAGTTATTGCTTTCGGAATGCAGTTGGCTTTGAAAATGTATAAATATGAGTGAAGACTCATTGTTAAACAGTTCTTCTTCCCTTTGGCTTGAGATTTTGTAACTTGTTCTAAGTTCTTGACAAAAGCAAAAGAGATTTTGTAACTCATTTTAGACAATTCCAGATTTTATGTAAAGACAGCCTTTGGAGTGATTTTTTGAGTCCTTCATGGTGCTCATTTGCAAATTTTTTGAAACTCAGTTTTATGAGGGTGTTATTAAGTTACCATTGAAGCTTAAATAAAATAAAGCTTGGAAGCCATAATTGAGTTCATCTTGTGATATGTGAGTTATTGATTTGATGTTGTTTTTGTGATTCATTTTGAATCCTTGAAGTAAATGTCTCATTTTTTAGCATATGCAAGTGAATATTTGATGCTCACGTAGGTTATAAGTTGTGATTTTTGTTTCATTTCATTGTTAATAAGTGAATGTTATATTCCAATTAACAGTTGAATTGAGGTCAATCCTTCTTATAAAACATTTTTATCTGAGTATTCTGATATCAATATTGTGCATATGTCAAGCTGGTTTTAAGAAGGTTTCATTGTGTCTGATTAAATATCATTCTCATCTCCAAATTTGGTGCATCACCTTAAGTTTTCCCTTCAGTTCTCCATGCTTTTTCAGTACTCTGAGTTCATTCAAGAAAATATTTCTTATCTCTTTTCCCAGCCAAGTTTTTTTTTTACTGTTTAACAAGAGCTTCAGGTGAAGTATCATATAGGAACTGGCCTAGAACTCAGAGATTCACTCCAAATTTGGGAAAACCCACTACCCAGGAGTGTTTCCATGTTTCTCCAGAAGGCTAGATTATGGATATCTAGCAGGGTGCACTTTTGAGAGCTAACAGAGACATTTCAGCATGTTTAAAAACATCCATACTATATTTCCAAATGACCAATGGATGGTTATAACAATTTGAAACCAATTTTATCTTCTTGAGCAACTTTTGAAAAATTTGCTCAAGCAACATTTTGACAATTTTGCAACTTTTTGCATTTTGCAACATTTTGAACCTAAATGACTTAGAATTAACTCCTATAACCTTGACATCATCAAATATGACCGAAGTGATCCAAAATCATTAGAAATAGAAATTGAACTCCTAAAACACCTAAAGCACCTAATCACACCTAATAAATGCTAAGTTAAGATCCAAGTGGACTAAGGTATCCCAAGGTTTATAGATGTACCTTAGGGACCCTTGACCACACAAAGTGGAACAAAACACATGGAGGGTGATCTCAAGGATCCATATCCTTATTAAAATTAAGTGAACATCCTATATTTTAACCAACTATACTAGGTTCCCTGTACCATACTCCTCAAGACAAAAATAGCTCAAGTCTCTTGAGTTGGAATATCTTTATGTTTGAATCCTTCCTATTGAATGGCTTCAAGGGTCATCCAAGTGACATCCTCAAGGGGATGATGCCTCCATTTGAACAAAAACTCATAGTAAGTGTATCTCCTTGTTTGTTTACTCACCCTCTTGTCTAGAATTCACTAAATCTTAGGAATGGATGGTGTGGGAAAGTCTTTCATCACATTGTCATGTTCAGGATATTGATCACCTATAGCACCAACACTACTAACAGGACCCTTATATGCATAAATGTCAGAAACATTAAAAATAAGACATAAACCAATATGAGAAGGCCAGTCAATCTTATAAGAATTGTTTCCACACTTCTTTAGGATTTTGAAAGGTCAAGGTTTCTTCATCACAAGCTTAGTATACTTATCCTTAGGTAACCTCTCTTTCTTGAGATGGATCATCACCATATCTACCACTTTTAATTGCAAGTCCCTTCACTTCTTATCTACATGTTTTTTATACTTATCTCAAGTATGTTGCAACTTTTTATGCACCTGTTCATGAATATCGTTCATCACATCAGCAAAATCTTCAGCCAAGGAACTCCTCTTCTCCATATACCTAACATATCTAGGTTCCAATAAACCTCTGGGGTGAACACCATACACATTTTGCAAAGGAGTCAAACCAGTACTCCCGTTGATATAATAATTGTAAGAAAATTTTGTCTGGGCCAAAATGGAATCCCAAGTAGCTCCATGCTCTTGAGTTAGAAACCTCAAAAGGTAACCAAGAGACCTATTGATAACCTCTATCTTACCATCAGAATATGGGTGATATGTAGAGGAAAACTAAGATTCTTCCATAATGTCCTCCAAAACAATCCCAAAAACTTATGATCTCTATCACATATAATTGACAAGGATAACCCATGGAGTCTAACAACTTACCTAAATAACATACCTACTATGTGGGAGGCATCATGAGTGGTTCTACATGGTTTAAAGTATGTCATTTTTGAAAATCTATCCACTACTACATAGACACTATAAAATCTAGCTTTTGTTTTAGGAAGACCTAATACAAAGTCCATACTTATAGAATCCCAAGGAATGGAAGGGATTGGAAATGGAGTGTACAACCATAAATTAGATGTGTGTCCCTTATATTTTTGACAAACCAAAAAACTCTCCACATACTTCCTGACATCTATCTACGATTTGGGCCAGTAGTATAATCTCCTCAAAAGTTCTAGTGTCTTATCAACACCAAAGTGC
This sequence comes from Thuja plicata, assembly GCA_018584345.1. NCBI lineage: Eukaryota > Viridiplantae > Streptophyta > Pinopsida > Cupressales > Cupressaceae > Thuja > Thuja plicata. The sequence goes on along the minus strand of MU227088.1, from coordinate 1,722,827 downwards.
CCTACCAAACTACCACTGTGCTTCACTTTGACAATATTCTCCCTTATGGATCCTCTAGGTACAAAAATAAAATTTCCCTTGAAAATTAACCCATCCTACGAAAGAAACTCTGAGAAATAAGTGTGATACCTCTCTATCATGTCAGAAAAACTTGATAGGCCTCCTTAAAGTCAGCATCTATGGCATACATGTATTTCATGGCATGAACTCCAATACTTTCTAACTGAATGGTTTGAATAGTCAAGTGCCTCCTACTGAGAGAATGATCAACCTTATTCACAATTCTTTTCTTATGCGTAATGGTGAAAGTATAGGATTGTAAGAACTCCTTCCACTTGACATGTCTATGGTGAAGCTTCTACTACCTATTCAAAAATCTAAGAGCATGATTATAAGTAAAGATAATGAATTACTTAGGCAACAAGTAGTGACTCCACTTTCTAATTAATTGAACCATGACATAGAGTTCAAGGTGATAAGTTGAATACTTCCTCTTGGAATCATTGAACTTCTCACTGAAGAAGGAAACGGGTCTCCATTCTTGGCTCAAAACCCCACCAATAGCCTTATTACTTGCATCACATTCCACAATGAAAACCTTATGAAAATCTAGTAGAACTAGTATGGGTTTCTCTGTAGTATTATTTTTCAAATTCTCAAATGATTCATTATAATTAGTCCACAAAAAATTACATTTACTTCCTCCTTTAATAGTATTGATGATAGGAGTACATATACTACTAAAGTTTCTAATGAATTTCCAATAGAAACTACATGAACCATGAAAACTATTTACCTCAGATGTTGTAGTAGGTGATGACCAATTGAGGATAGCTTAAACCTTAGAGATATCCATCTTGAGGCTATTATTTTATATCACAAATCCTAGGAACACAAGTTCTTGTAGGAACACACACTTTTCCAAGTTGACTTTCAACAGTTCATCATGAAGTTTCTTCAAGACCATATACAAATGCTTGAGATGTTCATCCTTATCCCTACTAAAAATTATAATGTCATCAAGGTACACCACAACAAACTTATTAAGAAAAGGATTCAAGACTTCATTCATAAGCCTCATAAATGTACTCGGGGCATTGGATAGACCAAAAGGATTTAAAAGCCATTCATAAAGACCCTTTTTTTTCTTGAAGGTTGTCTTCCACTCATCTCCACCCCTTATCCTTATTTGATTGTAGCCACTCTTGAGATCAACCTTGGAATAGAAGTTTGCACCCCCTAAACAATCCATTAGATCCTCTATTCTAGGCATAGGAAACCTATATCTTATGGTTATCCTATTTATTTCCCTAGAATCCATACATAGTCTCCATATACCCTCCTTCTTATGTGCTAGGACTTCAAGGACTTCACATGGACTCACACTCTTCCTAATGAACCCTTTCGACAATAACTCTTAAATTTGTCTTGTTGTTTCCTTGTTCTGTTCAAGGGTCATTTTTTAGGCTTCCTTGTTTGGAAGTGTGGCCCCTCATATGAGGTATATGAAATGAATCACTTCCCTCTATGGGGATAAATTTCTAGAGTACTTCCTGCAACTAGAACACTGTACTTGTCCAACAATGATTTGACTTCTTTAGGACCTACATCTCTTTCTTTGGTTTTGACTTTGGGCTTATTTAAGGGTGTCTTTTGAGGTCTCAAAAAAAGTGCAAAAAAAGGTGTATCCTTCTCCTTTAATAATTTAATTAACTCTTTCTCCCCTACACACATGACACTACTTACAACATGTTTTTTATTTTCCATCATTAGGAAGTGGATTCATAACATCCTCAGTACCTCCCTTGGTTATAGTATAGACATTGGTTTTCTCATCATTCTTAGAACCAACATAAAATTTATAGGGCCTACCAAATAGTAAGTGACATGCATCTATTGGAAAGTTTACTTCCTGAGGATGCATGACTTATTTTGTGTTGTCATCATGGCAACAAAGTCATACTAAGTTTCTGTCAAAGATAACTTAGAAGATAAAATGACTAAGTATGGAAAATAGGACAGACATAATTATACAGTGATTAGCACATCAGTTCACATGCAAGAGACTAAATTAGAGTATGTGCATTTAGATATATGTTTTATGTTTCATGTACATACTAAGTCTAGACACGCATGGTATGGCATAATACTACGGAGAAGTTATAGATAGATAAGTGCACCAATAGTCCAGAAGGTAGAGCATGAAAGTCAACTAGTGTTTTGATCAACGTATATTATTTTGTTAGGTAAAGGCCAAGTTCCTATGATAGTATGTTTGTAATGATGTAATTAGTAATGTTGTAAACACGCTTAAGACAATTAGTTTGGAAGCGTTGTGTATTATGTTTTAGGGCCGACCATAATTCTTGTTTTGGGTCGCGTCTATTCTGGCATGAACATATAAGTATGTAATGTAAATTTTTGTTACAAGTGTCAAATAATATGCATGAGTAAGATATAGAAGAGTAGTATAATGAAGATAGTATGAGATAAATCTCTTTAAGAGAGTAAGAGCATCAGTGCATACATGGAACTGATCAGACAGTAGTGTCATCACAACAGTTCACTTTTGTTATAGTGTATATCAACTATTAGAAGGTTGTAGCCTTCATCCTATTGAGAAGTGAGCTTCGGGAATGAGCCATATACCTTTAACAGGGTTTTGTAAAGACTCCTAATAGGGTCATTGTACTTGCATTGTAAATACTACTTCTAACAGGGCAAAGGAACTTTAACAGGTTCATTATACTAGTACAATATTTGTGGGTACTAATTCCCACCGGGGTTTTCCTGTGATTAAGGTTTCCCTGTAAACATATCATGTGTTATGTGTTGTGTGTATTGAACTTCATTAAATGTATGTTTGATTTATGTTTAATTTTTTGAAATATAATAAATAGACAAACACTGATTCACCCCCCCTCTCAGTGTTTCTAATAATTGGTATCAGAGCTCTGGTCCTCTGAATGAAATTTTAACCAGTTGAGGAGATCATGGACTCAGCAGAAGCAAAACATTTGAAAAAGAATATTGAAGAAGCTCTTGAAGATCTTGATAGATCTAAAAAATAAAATGAAGAACTTAGACTGAAATTTGATGGCTCACAAATGCTTATCAAGAAATTGAGAAAATATTTGAAAGATTGTTCTACAAGTGATTTAGGGAAAATGGTGAAAAAAATGAATGAAGAGAACATGTCTCTGAAAGATAAAATTGAAAATCTGGATGAACAACTAACTGACAGTCAAATTGCCATTGAAGAAAAGATCAAAGAAAGCAAATAAATAGAAGATGAACTTTTGCAAGCAAACATGAAAGTCTTGGAATTAGAGAACATAAAGAAAAAGATGGAATCTAAATTAACATAAGCAAAGGATAAGATGGATAAACTCCACAAAAGCTCTGAATCACTTCAATCTCAGCTCAATACACAAAAGCTAAAAGGCAACACTGCTGGTCTTGGATACAGTGTAGCACAAGTTGAAATCAATTCATTGAAAGAAAGAAAGAAAACACATGAAGCATCTTCAGAAGAAAAGAAAGTGGAAAATGTTGCAGAGACTAAAACATATTCACCTAAAGGAGAAATCAAGCAAGTTAACAAAACTTGTTATGCATGTAATAAACATGGTCATTTGGAAAGAGATTGCAAAAAGGTAAGACCTTTCAATGGTTATTGTTACTCCTATAGTAAGTTTGGTCACAGGGCTATACATTGCACAAAAAATCAAAGAACTTAGTCACAGAAAAATCAGAGAAAAATGAATCAAAACAATCAGAGAAATCAGCCTCAAAGAAATTTGCAAAACATTACATGTCAGATATGTAATTACAATGGACACACAACAAATCAGTGCAGCATGGTGAATAAGAACATCAAAACTCCTATCATTTGTCACATATGTGGAAAGGTTGGACAAATCTCAAGGTTTGTAGATCTAGAACCCAAAAACAAGAGGATCCTAAGAAATCACTAGTTGAAGAAGAAGGAGAAGTCTAGTTTTTTTAAGCAAAAGAAGATTCAAGCAAAATTTGGGTTGAAGTAAATAAGGACAATGAAGAGAACAAAGTAGTTGATGCATCCACAGTGGACACATCCTCTATTTCTGGTTGAATAGACCTTCTTGGTCTTAGGGGGAGATATTCTAGCTCGGAACCCCTATGCAGCTGGTATACTCACCTCCAAGTATGCACCTATGGATTCATGCTTATGATCACATGATATAGTAGTATGCATACACGCATTGTCTATAATTCATTTAGAAAAAATTTTGAAACTCTCTGTGAAAAATGCGTACGGTTGCAAACATTAAATGCAGTAACTTTTATAAAAAGATGTAAGTGTTAGATCTTCTTCACATTTGCATTCAAGATCAAAAAATTTAGAGAGCACAGGAGCATTGAGCATCAAATCATGGAAGAATAATAGATTTGGTGGTTAAAAAGCATGGTTAAGAAGTTGGAATGGAACCCTAGCAGTCACGCCATTTCAAATTTTCATGAAACCCTATTTAATCAATCATCAAGTAAGTATGGCAACTTGAGTTGTATTTGACATTGCTGAGAGGAAGAGATTTGTATTTAAGAGGCATCCATTTAAATCCATACTGGATGATGTGGAAGGACATTTCTCCAAAACTTTGTTAGGAGTCATTCATGTAGTAGACATTCGCGCATACATTTATTGTAAAAAGGAAACAGTTAGAGATAATAGTATAGCCACTCTCATGGCTTCGATGATGAAACTAGACTATTCATTCAAGGATGAATATGTGCACCTCTCAGAAAACCCTATCTTTGATTTTTTGAATGCACATGAATTCTATGAATAAGAATGAGTTAAAATCTTATTGAGCAGGATTCATGATGACCTCTTGTAGATTGGTGAAGTTCCCATCCGTATTACTATAGACCTAATCCATGAATTAACTGGACTTCCTAAGACTGGACCAGTTCTTCCTACTAGTAGGGATGTCAAGAAGCAAGTTGAATGATTTTGTTTATCAAGAAGTGACAAACGTGGTATGATAGTTGATCCTATCAAGGAAGATGACATAAAGATTCTAATTATGATACTTGGTTACAAGTTCCAACATGCAAACAGAGTAAATAGTGTGTCAACAGCCATAGTTCTAGTAGCTATAAGGATGGTGAAGGATAAAACTCAGTACAATCTATGTGAGATATTGCATTCTCAAATGTTTGACAACATTCAAGTTATCAAGCATGACAAGAACAAGACATTCAGGTTTGGGTCTTTGATCATCTATCTATACTTCCATATTTTTGGTAAGGTTACAAATCATTACCTAGACAGAAGCAAACCCACTATGTCTCAAATTTCACTAAAAGCCACATTAGAGAGTAGTGCAAAGGATGCTATGGACATGGACATCAAAAATTTTAGGATCAAGATGCAGAAGAGGTTCAAGATACCTGAGAAGATTGTTGAAAAGTATAAGGAGATCATATGATTCATGGTAGAGACTGAGTGCACTTTCATAGAGGGGGTTGAACCTAGAACTAAATGGATTCATCCACTTGGGTATGAAGTGGAGGAACATGTATTGGAAGGATATGCATAGGTCCTTTTGTCTTCGCCCAAAGATCCCAATGAGCCCAGATGGGGCACTTATAGATAGAAGACTAATACAATTGATTCTATATTATATAGTGCTGATAACAAAAGAAAGGCATCTAAGATTACATCTAGCATTAGAGTTCATGGTGTCACTCAAGAATATCTTGACAAAGATAGAGAAGCTGAGATATCCAAATAACTTAAGAAGATTGATGACATCCAGAAGAAGAAGAAATTAGAGAGCACCTCTACGCCCTCTACCACCATTGACCTAGACTCATCTCCACCTTCTATACCAAGAAAGAAGTCTAGAGGAAGGAAGAAAGCACCCACAAATCACCCATCCTCAAGGAACACACGGAGCACAACAAGGAACAATCAAGCTCCTCCTGAGGTAGTATTCAGACCTAGTCTAAATGTCTTAAAGAATAGAATTGTCAATGAAGGTATACTAGACACAATTGCTAAGGTCTATGAAAAGTATCAGGAGATTGATAAAATTGAGATACATTCTATGATCATCTCTCACATGATTAAGTTTAAAAAGTCAGTTCTTGAACTTAAGACAGTGATACCTGATAAGTTATGGAACATATTGGAAATAATGAAGATACATGCAATTGAGGAAGACATGAGGATAAGAGAAGAAACATTGGATAATCTTCTCCATGTATGCTCACATGATGAGAAGGCAATTCTATTAGATTTGGTGAAGCCTCATCTCAGAACCAAGACAAGGACTCTTCATATTATGAACAAAAAGTATGAGCAGATAGGAAAAGAAACTGAAAAGGAATTTGCACAAGTGTTTATGGATAGACACATGTATCCATCAATGAAGCCTACAAAAAATGTAACTCCAGCTCCTCCCAAACAGGTTACAGAACCAGTGATTCAAAATGCACCTATGATAGGTCCATAGGTTTTAGCACCCACAGTGTCAATAACTACTAATATAGAAAAAGACTCAGAAGATACTATAATGGTTGATAATATCAAGATATCCATGACAACATCTGACAATGACATGGACAAAGTTGAGAAAGCATTTGTAAGCACTGAAGAGATGTGCACTGATGATACATCTATACAACAAGATGAAGCTCCCTCCAATGATCCAATAGACTTGAATAAAGAGAAAGTCACTCAAGATGATGACACACCAGTAAAGGAGATACCAGTAAAGAGTGAATGCATGGATACCAGTCAAAATACTATATTCACTCCATCCACTTTACCATCTACTTCATTGGTGTTAAGGTTAACTCTTGATTCAGCAAATCTAGATGCATGGGGAGAAGAGGACTTAATGAAGACCAGCGTTTTAGCTATGGAAAAGGCCAAAGGAAAATAGGTTATGAGGAACCCTCTTTTCTTGGATTTAGTTAACATTTTGAATGATTTAGTACCTGCAGACAAGAAATTTGCCAAGATTCAATCAATTGAAGATGTCAACAACATTATAACAAGCTTCAAAGCACACTTTATAGATCAAGTAGACTCTGCTACTAGAATTGTAGAAGATGAGTATAAAAAAGTGAGATTGAATGAATTGGTAAAGAATTTTACCTTAGACTTAAAATCTTTAAAGATTGGGCAATCTATATTGAAAGAATTGGCAACAAAAGGAAAGAAAGTTATAGCAAACTCCATGGAAAGAGTAAAGTTCACCTCTAAACATAACAAAAAGATAGAAGAGGCAGAGATCATGGTGGACAATATTAGAAAATCAGTTGAGACATCCATGCAAGACATGAACATCTGTAACAATGTCTATCAAGGTCAGTTGTGTTGCCCCACTTTTCATCCTGTACCCATGTTTTCAAAGTGGAGGATTTAGAAGTCATAGTATGGTCATGTCATGTTGGTCTGCTCAGTCTGATGTCTAGGTCTAAGTCTTCCCTAGGACATGAAGTCTTTGCCGGGTTCCCCTTCCTTTTCCATCTTGTTTTAGCCAGGTGGGTTGTTATCAGAACTTCATTGCTTTGGGTAGGTTGTACATCCTGACTCAGCAAAGATTTGTACTCCAATCGATGTTCTTTCTCAGGCAGAGATCGAAGACTGGTATGGATCGATTCTACAGGTCTCAACGGTCCTAATGCAACAAACGACAAGAAATTTGGTTAAGAAATGAGTGAGAATGAGCTCGGAAGGATTTTAGAAATCATCTTCTGCATGGTGGAATTCTACCTAAGAAGCTAATTTTCCGCAAAGGTAGAAAAGAACTTTGCACTGTGCAGGTTTTGCACCTCTCAGGTGATTTTTCGCAAAGAAGAACTTTGCACTGTGTGGGTTTTGCACCTCTCAGGTGATTTCCACAAGCTTAGTTATGATAAGGTGGGCCCAATTTATTAAAAAGGAATATTATATTATTGTTTTAAGAGATCAAATAAAGCATGTGCTTTAAGTTAAGTAGCCCGCGCACTTAAAAATGACATGCGGAAAGACAGGTAGTGGCTTCTCCATTATGCAGAAATCGCACCTACTAGGTGTGATTCCCGCAAAGAAGAGTTTTCACATATTGTGGATTTCACACCTCCCTCATACATTTCCGCCAAGGACAAGCACTTTTTGAGTTTTCTGCAAAGAAAGCGGAAAATGACCTCTCATGTTCATTTTTCGCCAAGGAGAAGCTTCAACCTCATTTTCCGCGAAGAGAAGCCAAGTTGCAAATCTCCGCCAGGAGAAGCCCTTTTCCAATTTTCCAAACAGGAGAAGCTCTTTTCCAATTCTCCAAAAAGGAGAAGCTCTTTTCCAATTCTCTGAAAAGGAGAAGCTCTTTTCCAATTCTCCAAAAGCAAAGTGGAGCACCCTATTTCTGATTTTTCGCAAGAACACAGAGAATGGAAAAGCAAGAAGAAAGAGCGAAGAGTGACGAATGCGGCACCCTCTTGAAGATGATCATACAGATGAAAGAGAATTTCTCTAAGTCCTTAGACAGTTTGATTGATGCTTCTGCAAGTGGCATGAATAGAGCTATAGAACTGCAAAAGCTGAGCGAGCACATACACGTGGCCATGGAAGAGCTGCCAAAGCTTATCGGACAAAGATGGAAAAGGGAAAGGAGGCCAACTGATTTAACTTCCCCTTTTCTTTTCTGTTTCTTTTCCCTTGTAATGAGTTAGTTCCAGAGGTGGTTTCTTTCCATCTGTCATTTAGAAGGAGATGAACCGATTAAGCTTCCTTTGTAACGGTCATCCCCTGGCTCTATATGTATGAAGTTGCAAGATTAATGAAAGGTCGGAAAATATTTGGTGTGGAATGCTTGATGTTGCAGAGACAATTAAAGGTGTTTTATGTCAATTATTTTATGTTCCAGTTAATTAGATGGTTCTTTCTCTCAGTCTAAGTTACATTAAGAAAGAAAGGATGTTTCATTCTTTTGTTGCGAGGATGTGAATAAACCACAGTAGGATGTGCTGTGGGATATTCAGGGAAGA
>MU227088.1:1687153-1711351 GCA_018584345.1 Thuja plicata | reverse complement strand
GATGTAAGGGGGATGTCTCAAACTTGAACCACAATGTGACTACAGAAGAGGAGGGTGAAACATTAACAGCTAATTTGTTTCATCAAGATGAATGTACTGTGTTAGCAACTTCTCCTGGTCAGAAACCTGACCCCTTCTATGTTTCATTGTATATTAATGGTTGTAAACTGAGTAACTGCATAATAGACTCTGGAGCGTCAGACAATGTCATGCCCCATTCAGTGGCCAAAGCCTTAGGTCTTAGTCTCACAGAGGTTCATGGGAGATGTTATTCAATGGATGCTAAACAGGTCCCCTTGCTAGGACAAATTAAAGATGCCCAGGTTTCTTTGGCCTCTCATCCCGAAAAGAAGCTCTTATTGACTATCCTAGTGGCAGACATCCTGGCAAGCTATGGTCTCCTCCTAAGTAGAAGTTTCTGTAGAGACTTAGGAGGGGAGGTAAAGTTAGACTGGTCTCAGGCTATGATACTGATTGGGAACAAGAAAGTTAAGTTGGAGCCTGAAGAAAAAGCTAAATTCACCATCCTGAAATATGATGATCCCAAAGCCTAGATACTCTACCAAGAGTTGGAATTTGGCAATTACATGTTGTTCACTGAAGAATCCCTGAGTGAAGAAAGAAGTGAAAGTCCAAATGGGAGAGCTTCATGTGAAGGGAGAAACCTTACCAGTGTATGGACCTTGGAATTTGATGGAAGCTGTTCTTCATCAGGATCTGGTGCAGGCGTCGTGTTGATCCCTCCTCAAGGTGAACCTGAGCCTATGGCCTTTAAATTGGAATTTAGGAATACCAATAACACCATAGAATATGAGTCTCTGTTACTTGGAATTGTAGCAGCAAAAGAAAAAGGAGTAAAATTGTTGAAGGCTAGAGGCGACGCTAAGCTCATTGTGAAACAGGTTAGAAAACAATATTCTGTCAAGAACCACAGATTGAAGAATTACAGAAACAGGGTCTGGGATGAAATAGAAAGTCTGGATGCCTTCTCCATTGAAGTGGTACCAAGAGACTTGAATTCCAAGGTTGACTCCCTGGTAGTTTCGGCTTCTTTATTGTTGCCTCATCCAGAGTTTAAAGACAAGAAGTATCAGATTGAGATTGTTTACAGAGCTTCTATTTCAAACAATATGGATTCGTGGCAGGTCTTTGAAGATGACAAGAGCCTGCAGTTGTTCTTGGAAAGTGACAAGATTACTTCTAAACACCATGTGAAGGAAGGAGATAAATACGATTCCAGTCATCAATCACCAGAAAAGAAAGGTGAAGCGATTCAGCTACAAGGTAATATTATCCCGCCTTATTTTGTGTCTTTGGAAAAGCTGTTTAATAGACATGATGCTTATATAAAGTAGAAGAGGATGAAAAAAGGACCCACTACTGGTGAGTATGAAGGGGTGAACATTGGTGATCTGGACAACCCCAAGATGATCAACATTGGCAAATGTTGTTCATATGAAGAGAAGGAAGCCGCCAAGCAGCTCTTCCTAGAGTACAAGGATGTTTTTTCCTGGAGCTACGAAGACTTGAAAAGTTATAGAGGCGGAAAAGTGAAACATCAAATTCCTCTGAAGCCAGATGCCATCCATTTTCACCATAAAATAGAGGAATTACAACCCCAAGATAGTAGATGCCATTTTCCGAGAAGTAGACAAAATGCTGAAGACTCAAATTATCTACCCAATCCATCACTCTACTTGGCTAGCTAATATAGTGCCTGTTCAAAAATAGAACGAAGAAATCAGAATTTGCGTCAATTTTCAAAATTTGAATCAGGCGTCTCTTAAAGACAATTTCTCCCTTCCCAATATGGATTATTTACTGCAAATGGTGGCTGGGTCCGAGATGATGTCCATGCTTGATGGATTCTCGGGCTATAACCAGATTGAAGTGGAGGAGAAAGATCAGCACAAGACGGCGTTCACAACCCCCTGGGGTACGTTTGCATACCATAGGATGCCTTTTAGTCTAATAAACGCAGGTGCTACTTTTCAAAGATGCATGAGCAAAACATTTTCTGATCTGAAGGATTGGATCATGGGGATATATCTGGATGATCTCACCGCGTTTTCAAAGAAAAGAAAAGACCACATAAAAGACTTGAGGAAGGTCTTGCAAAGATGCTGAGATCATGGAATCTCCCTCAACCCAAAGAAATCTGTGTTCTATGTAACAGAAGGAAAGCTCCTCGGTCACATAGTCTCCCAAGAAGGAATCAGGATCGACCCAAAGCGAGTTGAGGCTATTCAAAGGTTGAGTTTGCCAATGAACAGAACAGGAGTGAAGTCATTTTTTGATCAAGTCAACTTTCTCAGGAGATTTGTGCCTGATTTTGTAGAGATAACCCAATGCATTATAGATATGATGAAAGGCAATGCAAATTTTAAATGGAGTGAACTAGGGAAACAAGATTTCCAAAACATCAAGGATGCTATTGCTAATGCTCCGGTGTTGAGTCATCCAAATTATGAGCAGGATTTCATCATCTACTGTTATGCTTCTGAACATACTCTATCAGCTATACTTATGCAGAATAATGATGAAGGATTTCAGGCCCCTATATCTTTCATGAGTGTTCCCTTAAAAAATCATGAATTGAAATATTCACAGATTGAGAAACATGCTTTTGCGGTGGTTAAAGCATTGAAAAACTTCCGATTCTACATCTTGCATTTGCATTCTATGGTGTATGTCCCAGACGTAGTAGTGAAAAATGTGTTGACACAGCAAGAAGTGGGTTGCAATGCTCGAGGAGCTTGGATAGCAAAGATGCAGGAATACGACATTGAAATTAAGCCCACTAAACTGGTAAGGGGAAATGCTTTATGTAAAGCAATCACGGAAAATGAGGTCATGGAAGAGACAAAGGAATCTGAAGAAAAGTAGTTGGTCTTGGCTATGGGACTCCAAGATACATGGTTCGAAGATATTGTTTACTTCCTCACATACGGAGAATGCCCAGGCGGCCTGACGGCGAATCAAAGAAGAGAGCTAAAATTAAAGGCTGCTAAATTCATAATTTGGGATGAAAAATTGTTTAAGAAGGTGATTGATGGTACTTTCCTCAGATGTGTAGATAAACAACAACAAGAGAAGCTGCTGAGAACTTTTCACGACAAAGCCTGCGGAGGACATTTCTCGTCCTCCATCACCGCTTTCAAAATTTTGAGACAATGCTACTACTGGCATGGGATGTTCAAGGATTCCTATTCTTGGGTAGAAAAATGTGAGAAATGCAAGATGTTTTCAGGGCATCCTCAATTAGCTGCTCTCCTGTTGAAGCCTGTGGTGATAGAGGAGCCTTTTCAACAATGGGGTCTTGATTTCATCGGCCCAATTAATCCAGCTTCCAGTGTTGGTCACTAGTACATAATAAATACCACTAATTATTTCACCAAGTGGGTGGAAGCTAAGACAATGAAGAAAACAACTTCAGAAGTGGTATGTGAATTTCTTAAAGAGAATATACTAGTCAGGTTTGGCGTCCTGAATAAGTTAGTAATGGACAATGCAGCTTATTTCTCTTCAGCTGAGATTACTAGTTTTTGCTTCGAATATGGAATCACTATTAGCCATTCCTTAGATTAATTCCCATAGGGAAACGGCCAGGCCAAATCCAGCAATAAGAATTTGGTGAATATTATTAAGAAGCTGGTGGAAGATAATCAAAGAAACTGGCATAAAAAGCTTCACGAAGCGTTGTGGGAAGACAAAGTAATGCCAAAGAGGGCAATTGGTGTATCACCTTTTGAGTTGGTTTATGGCACTGAAGCGAGTCTTCCATTACCTCTGGAATTGCCTACCAACAAGCTCAGAAAGGTGATTAAAGATGGTACGTTCAGAGATGGATTAGAGAAGAGGATCTTGTATCTGACAAAACTAGAAGAGGAGAGAGTGAAGATAGTAGATCACATCACTCAACATCAACTGCAAGTGAAGAAGCTATTTAACAGAAAGGCAAGGCCACAAAAATTCATGGTGGGCGATAGTGTATTATTTTGGGATAAGCGAAGCACTCCCAAAGGGATGCATAAGAAGTTTGATTCCCTATGGAAAGGCCCGTTCATAATCCACCAGGCATTTGATAACAATTCTTTCAAACTGGCGTATCAAGATGGTGAAGTGTTACCACTGACCTTCAACGGTCAGGATTTGAAGCTTTATCAAACTGCAGATTGAAAACAAGTAACCCCTGTAATGTACCATAGTTTTGTTCTGTTGCTTTGTGTTCCTTAGGTTAGTTTCCTTTCCCTTGCTTTTGTTTCTTTCCTATTTTTCTTGCTATTGTTGGTGTTCCTGCGTTGCCGCCTTTTGTTATTCCTTGTGAAACCATAGATACTGAGTCCCTCACTTGGGTATAATCTACCCAAGTCCCCAGTCAGAGCCAACTATTGCCCCACTTTTCATCCTGTACCCATGCTATCAAAGTGGAGGATTTAGAAGTCATAGTATGGTCATGTCATGTTGGTCTGGTCAGTCTGATGTCTAGGTCTAAGTCTTCCCTAGGACATGAAGTCTTTGCCGGGTTCCCCTTCCTTTTCCATCTTGTTTTAGCTAGGTGGGTTGTTATCAGAGTTTCATTGCTTTAGGTAGGTTGTAGATCCTAAATTGGCAAATATTTGTACTACAATCGATGTTCTTTCTCAGGCAGAGATCGAAGACTGGTATGGATCGATTCTATAGGTCTCAATGGTCCTATTGCAACAAACGGTGAGAAATTTGGTTAAGAAATGAGCGAGAACGAGCTCAACGAGATTTTAGAAATCATCTTCTCCATAGCAGAATTCTACCTAAGAAGGTAATTTTCTGCAAAGGCAGAAAAGAAGAACTTTGCACTGTGTGGGTTTCGCACCTCTCAAGTGATTTTCTGCAAGCTTAGTTATGATAAGGTGGGCCCAATTTATTAAAAAGGAATATTATATTATTGTTTTAAGAGATCAAATAAAGCATGTGATTTAAGTTAAGTAGCCCGCGCACTTAAAAATGACATGCGAAAAGACAGGTAGTGGCTTCTCCATTATGCAGAAATCGCACCTACTAGGTGCGATTCCCGCAAAGAAGAGTTTTCACATATTGTGGATTTCACACCTCCCTCATACATTTTCGCCAAGGAGAAGCACTTTTTGAGTTTTCCACAAAGAAAGTGGAAAATGACCTCTCATGTTCATTTTCTGCCAAGGAGAAGCTTCAGCCTCATTTTCTGCGAAGAGAAGCCAAGTTGCAAATTTCCGCCAAGAGAAGCCCTTTTCCAATTTTCTGAAGAGGAGAAGCTCTTTTCCAATTCTCTGAAAAGGAGAATCTCTTTTCCAATTCTCCTAAAAGGAGAAGCTCTTTTCCAATTCTCCGAAAGTAAAGTGGAGCACCCCATTTCTGATTTTCCGCAAGAACACGGAGAACGGAAAAGCAAGAAGAAAGAGCGAAGAGTGACGAATGTGGTGCCCTCTTGAAGATGATCATACATATGAAAGAGAATTTCTCTAAGTCCTTAGATAGTTTGATTAATTCTTCTGCAAGTGGCACAAATAGAGCTATAGAACTACAAAAGCTGAGCGGGCACATGCACGTGGCCATGGAAGAGCTACCAAAGCTTATCGGACAAAGATGGAAAAGGGAAAGGAGGCCAACTGATTTAACTTCCCCTTTTCTTTTCTATTTCTTTTCCCTTGTAATGAGTTAGTTCCAGAGGTGGTTTCTTTCCATCTGTCATTTAGAAGGAGATGAACTGATTAAGCTTCCTTTGTAATGGTCATCCCCTGGCTCTATATGTATGAAGTTGCAAGATTAATGAAAGGTCGGAAATTTTTTGGTGTGGAATGCTTGATATTGCAGAGACAATTGAAGGTGTTTTATGTCAATTATTTTCTATTCCAGTTAATTAGATGGTTCTTTCTCTCAGTCTAAGTTACATTAAGAAAGAAAGGATGTTTCATTCTTTTGTTGCGAGGATGTGAATAAACCACAGTAGGATGTGCTGTGGGATATTCAGGGAAGAGCTAGATAGAAGTTGTTAATGATATGATTCTTTTTCTTAATCTGAATTGCAGTAGGAAGGAAAGGATGTTTCATTCCTTTATTTTTAGGATGTGAATGAACCTTAGTAGGATGTGCTATGGGATATTTGGAGAAGGATTCATTAGAAGTTGTCATCATTTCATTTATATCTTTGTTAGTAGTTGTTTTAGATTAGTTAGTACTGAGTGTATGAATTCATAGGATGTGTGAGTTCTACAGCTTGGTTTATAGATTAGAAAGCTCTCCTTGCCTGGATTAAGTTATGTTTAGGCTTAATTCGGTTTGCCTCTTCTGCTCTCGGGTTAAGAGCATACCCTATGTTAGTTTTAGGGTCAAGACATAATTCATTGCATATCATTCCAAAAGGGATCTGTACCTACCAATTCAGAGAGAAGCCAGTAATCAGAGAATGGCTTTTCAACTGTTGTAATTAGATATTGTTCATAATTTGGGCACTAAGAGTCATATTCCTAAGAAGTAAGAAAGGACAAATCTGTTTACTAACAAGTTGGACAAAAATGAAAAGGCTAAGTTGGAGATCAGTAAGATAAGAGTCAAACAAACTCAATTGAGAAATGCACTTGCGCCCTCTCTAGCAGTTTTGAATGAAAACATCAAACAAATTGATGCCACCATTGTGACATATGATCAAGGTCCCTACATGGATTTGATGAAGATGGAGAAGATTACATATGCCTTATGCACACATCTTCAAAGAGTTGATGCAATGAAGGTATTATGGTAGAAAGAGATCCAATCTCTTTAGATTGTGTACCCAGATGTTTACATGGAGTAAGTATCCACAAGAATTACAAGTTTTGTACACCTTTGTCATTAATGTCAAAGGGGGAGTAATAGAGAATGTGTATATATGGGGAGTAGTATATGTATATATTAAAAGATGCTATGATAAGATAGTTTTTTGTGATTAAGTCATTTTGAGAAACTTGGCCACATTCCTTTGTTGCAATAAATGGCAAAGGGGGAGATTGTTGGAAAGTTTACTTCCTGAGGATCCATTACTTATTTTGTGTTGTCATCATGGAAACAAAGTCATACTAAGTTTCTGTCAAAGATAACTTAGAAGATAAAATGACTAAGTATGGAAAATAGGATAGACAAAATTATACAGCAATCAACACATCAGCGCACATGCGAGAGACTAAATCAGAATATGCACATTCAGATATATGTTCTATGTTTCATGTACATACTAAGTCTAGACATGCATGGTATGAAATGATAGTATGGAGAAATTATAGATAGATCAATGCACCAGCAGTCTAGAAGACAGAGCATGAAAACCGACTAGTGTTTTGATCAGGGTATATTATTTTTTTATGTAAAGGCCAACTATGATAGTATATTTGTAATGATGTAATTAGTAATTTTGTAAGCATTCCTAAGCCAATTAGTTTGTAAGCATTGTGTATTATGTTTTAGGGCCGACCATAAATCTTGTTTTGGGTCACGTCTATTCAGGCATGAACATATAAGTATGTAATGTAAAGTTATGTTATAAGTGTCAAATAATATGCATGAGTAAGATATAGAAGAGTAATATAATGAATTCAGTATGAGATAAAGATCTTTAAGAGAGTAAGAGAATCATACATGGAACTGATCTGACAGCAGTGTCATCACAGTAGTTCACTTTTGATATAGTGTATATCAACTATCAGAAGGTTGTAGCCTTCATCCTATTGAGTAGTGAGCTCTGGCAGTGAGCCATTTACCTTTAACAGGGTTTTGTAAAGACTCCTAATAGAGTCATTGTACTTGCATTATAAAGACTACTTCTAATAGGACAAAGGAATTTTAATAGGTTCATTATACTAGTACAATATTTGTGGGTACTAATTCCCACTGGGGTTTTCCTCTCATCAAGGTTTCCCCGTAAACATATCATGTGTTATGTGTTCTTGTATTGAGATTCATTGAATGTATGTTTGATTTATGTTTAAGTTTCTGAAATATAATAAATAGACAAACACTGATTTACCCCCCCCCCCCCCTCTCAGTGTTTCTAATATCATCCATCTCTATGATATCACACAATACTCTATTTGTATACTCTCCTAGGGTAAAATCTACCCACACTTGTTCACAAATGAGAGTTTTCTTTTCCTTTGTCATCCATGAGGCTCTATATGGGAATAGATGAGGGATTCTTTGAAGTTTTAAGTTATCAACCAACTCTTTAGATGCAATATTATCTATTGTTCTAGAATCTACTGTAACTTTTCATACCTTATTGTTCACCTTGAAATTTGTCCTGAACAACAACTTCCTTTGAGGTGGTTCTATGGTGGTAGGTAATTTCAAGAGTGTTATTTGTATCATAAGACATTTAACTTGATCTAGATTTGTAGGCATTGATATGGATGTGTGGTAAGAAGACACACTCTGATTTTCATCTTCTTGTGTCAAGTGAATCCTTCTATCTC
Organism: Thuja plicata; assembly: GCA_018584345.1. Classification (NCBI taxonomy): domain Eukaryota; kingdom Viridiplantae; phylum Streptophyta; class Pinopsida; order Cupressales; family Cupressaceae; genus Thuja; species Thuja plicata. The sequence goes on along the minus strand of MU227088.1, from coordinate 1,702,892 downwards.
CTCCTTGCTTGTTTTTACTAAGCTTCTCAAGATACATAAATGATTTATGTCCAACTTGGTTTCATGTGAAGCACTTACCAGTGAAGACATTAGATCCTCTTCCACATAAACTTCCCCAATTGTTTGATATTCTACCTTTAAAATCACCTATATTGCTTGACTCTCCCTTTGATTCCTAATTTTTAGATTAACCTTGGTTCCTGGAAAATTATCCCCTACCATTGAACCTACCACTGCCTCTGAAATTGTTCCCTCTACCTTTGTTATTTTTTTTCTCCTTTTCTCTTTTAATTATCTTCAACCCATAGTGCCATTTGGAAGCACTTGTGTATAGTCTCAAGGTTGAAAAAAATGAGTTCATCTTGGATGCTAAACTTGAGGCCATTTAGGTATCTTGCTAATTTTTTCTTCTCTTTCTCTGGTATGTTTTCTTTGAGGGTGATTCTATGGAACTCCTAGGTGTAAGCACTAACATCCATGTCCTTGTGTTTTAGGTTTTTAAGTTTCTCATGTAGGGACACTACATAGTCCTCAAACAAATTATCTCTTAACCTCAATCACCATCTTCTTCCAAGTAGTGAAAGGGTTTCTTCCTTATTCTACCCTTTCATTTTGTAAGAATTTCCACCAACTGAGGGTTGGACCCTTCATCTTGGACTTTGCCAACTTCACCTTCTATGGTGCAGGACACCTACACCTTATTTTTCTTTTCATGGTTTTTTTCCCAATTGTAATAATGGATAACTCTTGTCACTATCCTAATGTATGGGTGTTTAGTCCATCTTGTGTGGACAAGGATCCTCTGGTGCATCTATAAACTAAATGATTCCTTAGTTCATTGGAATGCTTCTATAGGTATTTTTTTATGAATTATATCTTGTATGTTGTAGAAGGATTATTTGGCCCTTATTTGGATGTTTTTAATCATCCCTAGGGGTCTTGAGTAATTCCAAACCCATTAGGATGCATTAAACACTTTGTTGTTAGGAATTTACAAAATGTTGTCAACAACAACATTTCAAAAAGTTGCTCGAAATGTTGCAACTCTAATTTCAATGGTCACAAGCATATTTGAATTGGTTGGATTGGTTAAGGATGGGTATTTATGATGTATGAAAGCTATCAAATTGAGAGATTGAGATATAGCACATTCTAAAGCATATTGTCAATGAAAAACCACCATTTTCTGAGCATTTTCTGTAGTGTATGGTCATGTATAGTTTTTAACCATTACATAAATTGATATTCAAAGTTTGGTTAATGAATATTCTTTCATTTTGAATTTGGTTTGGATTTATTTGGTGCTTCTTTATGCAAGTTAAAGGTAATTCTTTGACGACAAGTCTGAAACCCTCTGTAATTAGGGTCTGCGATGAAGATGCGGCCCTAACTTGTACTTTCACCATTGGAATTCAATGCCCCTTGGTGAAATGCAAGTTAAGGAAATGTATTTTAATAATTCAAAAGCTCAGAGTTGGGGAAGTTTGTTTGTTTCTTCAAATTTGATGCCCTAGGCTAAATACATGTCATGCATTTATCCAGTGAAGAGAAAGATTGCGTGCAACAACAATTGAAGGGTGTTATGGGTCCAAGTTGGTGAAGATTTCTGACCATTTTAATTCTATAGAAGGCCACCAAGTGAATGCATCATGTCTATGTGCCCATTCTTGAGCCATTCCATCAGAACCTAGTCTAAATTGATCAATTAGGCTAGAGTGTCATTGTGACAGTTTGAGAGTGCAGGAGTAGGGTTGGTGTTTTTTTTTGGGTTTTGTAAGGGTTGGGGGATACTAAAATAAATATATAAGAGGCATAGTCCCATGTCCATCACCCAATTTGAAAGAAGAAACTATGTTTAGAGACCTAGTAGGATTAAGGAAAAAATTTGAGATTTTCATGTTAAGGGTTTGGCAAGGCTAATTGATTACAAAAATTCAATCCTTAGGAGTATTTTTGTAAGGTTATAACTCTCATAAAGAGTCTAATATTAAGTTGAAAAAATAGTCCATGTTGGGGCTAGTTTGGAGAGATTGTCTCTAGGAACTTGAAGACTTGGAGTGGAACAAGTTAGAAGGGAATCATATTGTATAGAAGGGATTAAAGGTTTGGAAGATAGTTAGAAGAGTTCAAACATCCTATTGAAGGATTGCATCAATTTGGGAGTACTAACCAACTTGTGGAAGGGGTAGTCCAAAACTAAAATTCTTGTTGTGTACACTCTACACCAAGTGGTATCATAGCCACCAAGACTCTGTTTGGGAAGCAAGAGAAGAAGAGATCATGTCTGAAGAAGATGAAGGAGACAGGGAGATCCCTTTGAGGATCAAAAATTAGGAATTATCCAAGATTGGGAAGGAGTGGATGGATGAAAGTAGAGAAGTTAGAGAAGATAATAGAACCATGATGAGGGAACTAGAAAATTTGAAAGGACAAGTACGTAGTGGAGAGAATGAAGAGTCAGAAGGAGAAGTAGAGGAGGATGAGAGAAATCATGAACAATGCTATGTACCTGAAGACTAGAGGGCCATACTTGTATCTGTACAAAGAGTAGGAAACAAGGATAAAGGGGATCTAACTCTGTTCCATGGTAAGTTAGATCCTGATGAATGCATGGATTAGCTAGAGGGTCTTGAGAGTCATTTTGAATGTGAAGATATACCTACAAATCAGAGAGTAGAGATAGAAAAATCCAGATTGAAAAGAGCACCTTTGAGTTGGTGGAGCTTCCTTCAAAATGAGAGGGTTGAAGAAGACAAAAACCCCATCACCACATGGAAGAGGATGGTTACTGAGATTAAGAAGAATTTTTTCATTGAGGACTATGAGGGAATGCTCCATAAAAAGTTGCAGAACTTAAAACAAAAGGACCTAGATGTAAGTGCTTATACCCAAGAATTTCATAATTTAACTCTTAAGGAAAATATGTATGAAAGTGAAAGGAAGAAAATTGCTAGGTACATAAATGGTCTTAAATATAGCATACAAGATGAACTCACATTAGTTACTTTGGAGTCTATGCATAAGTGTTTTCAGATTGCCCTAAAGATTGAAGAGAAAAAAAGGAGAAAGGAGGAAAAAAATAACAGAGGAAAAGGCAATGCTTTTAGAGGAAAGGGTAGAATCAATAATAGAGGATCCTTTCCTAGAAACCAAGGAGAAACTAGCAGTGAGATTTCAGAGACTAAATCTAGCAGTAGAGGTATCTTTAGGGGTAGAAGATCAAATAATAGAGGTAGATTTTGGGAAAGAGGATCCAATGTGTTCATGGGCATATGTTTTTATTGCAATCAAATAGGTCACCGAATATTTAGGTGTCCAGAGAAAGTTGGTGCAAATAGTCATGGAGATAGAAGGGTACAATTGTCCCATGAAGAGGATTTTCAAAGTACTACTTCATACCACACTACCACTTCTTCCAAGCATGCTGATCCAGAGAGTGGAGAATGCTTAATGTTCAATATATCACTTTTGATGCCAATTAGCAAGGAGCCTCATCAAAGAAAGTCTATCTTCAATAATACATGCAAAGTGAAAGGCAACGTATGCAAGGTAATTTTAGATTCTGGTTCCACTGAAAATTTAGCTTCAATTGAAATGGTAAATAAACCTGGTTTGAAAAGGATAATGTTGTGGGTCCATAACACATACACCATTTTGGTCCTCTCACCATGGGGCCCCACTTCTTTTTTGTCTTTTGGGTCTTCCACTCTCCCTGTTCCTTGAAGTGGGTTTTGGAGGGGCTTGTTGTGAGAGAAAAGGTGATTTTTGACCCTTTCACACTTTCGCCATTTCAGCCTCCTAAACACCGAAAAGGCCAAAGGGAAAAAAATTTGCACCTTTCAGTGTTTTAGCCTCTAAAACATTGAAAGGGGAAGAGGCCACCCAACTTTTGGTATCTCAGCCTCTGAAATGCTGAATTCAGGTGACGTCACCTGCAGGATATTTAAGTGGCAAGTCACCTTTTCTCCTCACTTGTTCTTTTTCTCTCACCTACATCTTCTTGCCTCTTTGTGCGCGCTCCATTTTTCCTCCTCGCCATTGTTTTCTATATTTCCTCTCCTTGTGTTCAGTGGCTCGCTATTTTCTTTCCTCTCCTCGCACCTTGCAGGTAGGAACTTCTCACTGTCATCTTCTCTTCTTTTTAGCTCGTGTTTTTTTTTTTAGGTCTATTTAGGTTTGATATTTGGCCTAGTCAGTTCATGCTCCTTCCTAGGTCCCTATGGTTTTCACCCTTGGACCTCTAGAAAGTGTCTCTCTACCTTGTTTTTCCTTTTCTTTGTGTTTTTCTAAGTTAGTGTTTTGTTTGCATCATGACCTAGTCATAGGGTTTTGGCCTTCGAATGACCAAAAATAACCCCTCCCAAAGCAATTTTCAACCCAAGTGCAGTTTGCACTTTTGGCATTATTGGCGTTTCAAACTTCTAAAACCTCTAAAAACCCTAAAACACCGAATCATCCAAAGGCAAGATCTCCCTTCCTAGAGGTTTTGGACATTCACACTTAGAAACCTGCTTCAAACTTTCAAACACCGAAATCCTGAAAGTATTTCATCAGCCCCTGAATCTCCATGATATTTTGGGTTTTTGCATCCCAATTTTTTGCAAAGTTTTTCACACTCTGCAAGGCTGAAAATTCTTGCTTCGCCATAAGCCTCATCCTTCAATTTTGGCATTTTCACCCCAACCTTGTCTTCAGCATCTGAAAGCCCAAAAAGTCTAAAAGAGACCAAATTTCATTTTTGGCTACTTAAGAGCCCTCTACTTTTGGTATTCTTAGTTCATTTTTTTCCCTCTTTAGTATTTTCTTTTCAATAAAGATACTGATACTTGCATATTTTCTCGTAAGAATGCCTAAGAAGCAGACAACATCACCGATGAAGTACCTATTCAATGGGAACTATCCCCCTTCAAAGATTAGAAATAAGAATATAGAGATCACCAATATAGACACTGGGAACGTAGACTGGGATCAGTTCCTAGTAAGATGTTCCCAACTAGCAGGAAGGACTGAAGACTGCACCTCCCTAGTTCTATCAGTCCTATTCAATGTAGTAGCACACCCGGTAGCGGTAATGTCCTCTAATCTTATCATGAACATAGAAAAATACTACATGCTAGATGAAAAGGTGGTCAATAATACAGAAGGATAGATAGTCCATGAATTGAGGCCGGAAAACATAGAAGAGGTCTTCCATCTCTAGAAGGGTGTAGACAAATTCTATGACTTCTTTATCGAAAATAGGTTGAGGTGGTTCAGGAACAAGACTAAAGATTCTTATGATATTTCAAATCAGGAATACCTCTAATAACCTATCCCAAAGAACAAATTGGACAAAATATATCTCAAAAGGGGATACTTGAGAGATGAAATCTAGGCAGTAGCTACATTGATAAGATGAGTGTATGGACTCTTATTTGATTGGGCCACCATCCTAAGTGATGAATTGGATGAGCAACTGACTATGATGAAGCATAACCAAAAAATTTATATGACTACATACATAGTGTACCTATTAGCCACATGAGAAGAATATCTAGGGCTCACAAAATGGGGAAAATTTAATGATCCAAATGCATGGCCTCATATCATCTATCCACAACTGGTGAGAAGAATAAATATGCCTAAAAATAACTCATACTATAGAATAGTGAATGATGCCTTTATCTTTACACTCATTAGATCCATAGAGGGTGACTATGTGAAGAGGCTATCAGAAGAAGCTACTACCAAAATAAGGTCCATAGGGGCATACTATATACAGTTCAAAATGTTCACATACCTCCGAGTGGAAGGATCTACCCTATACCCCAAAAAGCTACCCAGGTACCCATTGGATTAAGTAATCATCCTAGAAATGGCTAGGAAACTTGCAGATGCATATGAACACATCAAGCATAAGAATAAGCATTGTTGGGACTTCCCCATTTCCCTAGGCCCCTACACTCTGTCAAACATGAAGATCTATAAGTCATTGGCCTTTGAGTGGGACGAATGCCCACTCCAACTATATAAGAACATCCGAGACCGATTCAACCCCATAACACATATAGCCATATCATTGCAATTTCTACATCCATCAATCACATGTCAAAGATCATTGGATAAATTGTGTGGATGACCATGAGGTGAGGATCAAGGATTACTGTAGGATGTCCCTCACACTAGCACAAGCAACCTTACATATCAGTATTCCTACCAAGGTTTGGAAAAAAGATTCAGATAATGTGTTGGAGTCAATTTATACTCTTGATAAAATATATAACAAGCCTATCTTGATTATACAGCTAAATAAGGAGGAAAATGACACTATTGAGTTCAGGACAAGGCATGTGGTAAGAATGAATAACGCATGGATCAATAGCCCTTATCAAATGGATTCTATCCCCATGAAGATAGTAATGGATCCACCCAACAAGGAAAATAAGAAACATGGATAAAGTTCCATAGTGCCCCAAGACAAGAAGGTCCCACCTCAGAAGCCATAAATAGTGTTTGGGCATGAATGTGTAGTTGAATATGATTATAATCCTAGGCATAAGGCCTCAAAAACCAAGATGAATATGTAGATAGATACTCATGTTGTATCATCATAGGTCACCCAAGGGGAATGACCTTCCACCTCCAACCTGTCTTCCTCTACCACTGGAGAAGAGAAGATGACTTATAAAAGAAAGAGGGCTTTTGCCTCTCCACGATTGGAAACTTTACAAGAGGAATGAGAAAAAAAATATGAAACCATAGTTAAAAGGAAAAGGTCTTAGGTAGCCTCTCTAAGGAAAAAAGATATCACAAGGAAGAAAGAAGAGGCTCCTAAAGAGTGTGACAATCTGTTGGACACCCTTGGCTCGGATGAGTTCCTCATGTCCGATAGTGAAGGCTTAGAGGGTTTTTCAGACCATGAGAAAGATACACCTGATTCAATGGTAGGAATTAACATGGTCATACAGGTGCCTATTCATCCTCAAGTGATCCTTAATCCACCTCCGTCCCAACTCACAAACTCCACACTATAGTTCCCTATGACATTGACGGACTCTAGCACTGACCCAAGACTAGAAACTCAAGATGTCAGTGCTACCCAGAGCATAGAAGGAGGTAAGACTTTAGGAGAGAGTTCAGTTTCAAATCCACCACTTCACATTCCAACTCCACCAACCTCTCTACCACCTCCCATTCTGACTCTACCACCTTCTGCCAACTCTGCCTCCTACTTCAACTCCACCACCTACAATGCCAAAGCAGACTCCACCACCTACAATGCCAATGATGACTCCACCACCGTCTATTCCTTTGTCTTTCTCTATCTCAAATCCCCAAGCATCGATAAGCATAGAAGTTTCATTTCCCTTCAAAACCACACTAGAAGCCATGACAAGCCTTAACACACTTAGTCTAATTTTCACTTGGCAAATTTTGGCGCAGAGGTGGGGGTCCAAATTTCTGGGCTATTCTAGCAAGATCACTTTTTTTCATGAAAATAGAACTTTAGCTCTGATGGATGCATAACTAGAGTTTAATTTTCAAGGATTAAGGTTCCTCTATCATTTCCTACCTCAAAGAAAACCACAAATGAAGATTCCAAGGGAGAATTGAGAGATCAAGAAGAAGACTCTTGTTGCAAACAAGGGAACTCCAGCTCCTCTCTTTCTTCTTTCTTAGTGAGTTTGATCCCTTTTTCATGGGAAAACTGATTGTAAAAGGATTAAAATTCCATGCAACTAGTTTAGTATCATTTTAGCAATAGATTTCCGTAGAAAAGCTTTAGTTTTAGTTTATTTTCATTGTTTTTAGAGCCTCTGATGCCCTAGTTTTGACATTCAGAGTTTGTAGATCAGAACTCTATATTTTATAATAAAAAAATGTATTATGGTCATATTCTTGATGCAATAAAGATCTACAATTGGTGCTTCAATCATGGTATGATATCTTCTGCTATCTATGCAAAATTGATGAATGTGTGTCTACTTATTCATTCTTTTCAAAGAGCCAACTATTTTATTGTTTCTTGAATATGTGATTCTTTAATTGGAGTTTGTTGTTATTTATTTACCTTGATATGATGAATGTAAGGGAAAAATAATCTTTTGGGATCAACAATAAATCTATCTCGTGTGTGCACACATCTTGGTGGCTTCACAATTTGAGAGATTTTGAAAATCTTGCATGAGTGAATATGTTTTCTCTCCAAGCGATCGCATCCATTGGGTATATAATTGTGACATTGTCTGATTGATATTCATTAGGTATGTTCCAAATCTCACTTTCATTCTATTTTTAAGGAAGGATGAACAATGTTTTATTTCCGTTAGGATTTCATTTTCAGCAATTTACTTTATTCTTGTTACCTTACTCCTTTAAATTTATGTCACAAATTTGAAAACAATCGAAATCATTTTTAATTTAAAACACAAATTTGCATCATTAGTAGAATACATTCACTGATAAAACCAGAAAAGACCAAAAAGTACTAAATTTTTTTTACATTTTGACATCTTGAAAGTACTAGCAAAGGCCTCATTGGGAACATTCACATTTATCTTCAAATATGTTACCGAGTAGGTTGTACCACGGCCCTAGAGAACCTTAGGAATAACTTTGTTATTATTTCAAGAGAGGAAATTGAATTTCAAGATCCTAGCAATTGACTTGTGTAAAAATATTCTCAAAATAAGTGGTTCTAGAAGGAGGGCCTAAAGAATGAAAAATTAGATAAGATTAGATCTTTCTCTCCAGAATGGTTCAAGTGAGTGCTGAGATCATCTCAAAAAAGAGGTGAGTTCCTTGAACTCACTCACCATTGCAGAGCCCATAGCCATAAAGGGAAGACAAGAGAGAGATACTCTCACCATGCTACCAAGTCCCTAAAACCTCTTGGATAGCAATCCCACCTCATTTTCCCGACTATCCTCGCAACTGTAAACTAAAATTAGAACCTGTAAAATCAAATTTGCAACAACCTCATTCAATGGCTTTCTTCACTAACACACAAATCTTGCCACTAAACTTTGTTGGGCAGCTCCATGAATTACCCAAAAATCTGGAGAGGTTTTGCATGCATTTTATATATGGAGAATTGAGAACAACAAAAGGGCACATCTACACCTTCAAAGAAATTTGTAACTACAAAGAGATCACCCACCAAGATTTTGTTTACCTTTTCTTCCCATACACTTTGGGAGAATTTGCATACAACTTGTACCTGAACCTACCACGGGGATCCATCTCTGTACAACTCGAATTTGAAACCAAATTTCTTAATCAATTTAAGTTGTATGTAGACCCTGCTACAACACATCACCAGTTCATAACAACAAGAAAATATCCTAAGGATCCCATCATCATGTTGAATCATACTTTCCAAAAGATGCATCAAAAGTTAGAAGCTCCTTACACCATACCAGAGGAAGAAGTCATACAATTTTACCTCAAAGCCCTTGAACCCTTCTTTTCAATCTTCCTAAGAAGATTTCCCTGCGTGGATAGAGACACAATGAAAAAGGTGTACAATGAGGCCATCAAATTTACACAACAAATGGACTCGCAAGAGGGGAACTTTGTGACCATGCCTACCATTAGCAACAACACTTCCATACATATATTTTCAGAAAGATTTCAAGCTTTGGCCACCCACATACCTTCATTAAACCCAATTATGACACAACCTTTCAAAACCCTACCACCGTCCATCACTTATCTTGGTTATGAGGCTCAAAAAACAACATTTGTGGAGCAAAGTGTTGTGCCCCAAACTAAACCTGATACTCAAATATCCTCTAAGTTGGATGTTGTGAAACAAACCTTAGCCCAACTCACAAGTGAGCTCACCCAGATGAAAATTAACTCTTCCCAAAACCAAAGTGGATACAAATGAGTTCCTGTTGGTCCAAGTGCTTACCCCTAGAATCAAAATCAAAGTTTCGACACCTACAATAGTAACAACATTTCATAGGATAAGAATTTTGGGTAGCAAAGACCAAATAGACAATGAAATACTCAACCCAACAATAGTAGCATACTAGAAAATAATGCTAATACCTATGAGGCTGCGGAGGCCCATTTTTTGGTACTCTTAATTTGTGCCAAGGGAATGATGGATATGGAGGCAACTCCTATATCCAATATCCTCAAAATATGGAGGAGCCAACCATCTAGTTTGACGCCATGATGTTTGACTCCTATGAGTCTAGAAATGGGGAAAGTCTTGACACCCATATAGGAGAAGAATAGTTTGTATTCCCATTTCCAAAAGATAATGAGCTTGAAAACTCTAAAGTTCATGCCTTCTAAAATGACCATCGAAACTCATACAATTTACAGAGCCAAAAGGAACCTATGATGAATTGTATACCTTTGATTAAACAACCAAATCCACCAGATCCCTAGGAAAACAACAATCTTGAAACCTATATTTCTAAATTCTCCTACATCATCTCAACCTAATGCATTTGCAGGTTACAAAAGTTCAACATGGTCGAATGAAAAATATAGTGCAGTCAAAGAATTGAAGAAAACTAAGGCGAACATATCTATGTTCAAAATGCTTCAAGGCTACCCTTCTCAGATGGAGGCACTCCTAAAATCCATGGACCATTCAAAGAAAGGTACAATGGTTAGTAGCACAAAGGCCACCTCCAATATCAACACTTTTGAAGCTTTCCCGACAATGTTCAAAGATAAGGTAGAGGTACTCCCATTCCTACTTAGTCTGCAGATATTTGGTAATAACTTACACAATTTATTAACTAATTTAGGAGCTTCATGTAATTTTGTGCCCTTATCCATCTGTCAAAAACTAGGGATGGTCCCACAAATGACAAATAGAGTAGCAATCCAGCTCGACAAGACAAAAGTTAAGGTGAATTGTGTACTCAAGGACGTGCACATGCAACTGGTTGCTGACCCAAGGATACAAGAATACATTAATGTACACATAATAGATATCCCCAAGACTTATGGAATGCTACTGTGTCGAGAATGGACCAAATTCTTGAGAGGATGGTTGTCCATAGATTTCACCCAGCTATGGCTACCATGGAAGGGACTAAAAAACCAGATCAAGATAGATGTTGAGCGTAAGTTAAAGAGGATGATCACAAATTAAAATTCTCCTAATGAAGTTCTATTCACACAGAATGACCTGGGAACCTATCGAATGGATGACATTCTCATGTTCCAAATCAGAGAGATCAAAGAATAAGACCATATTCCTATGCAAGGAATACAAGAGTTCAACATCCATGATGACGAGCATGCAACACCTAGGGAGAGATGTGGACCCTAACATCCTCCTACTGCTAGGGTACTATCAGTTGCATCAAGGGAGTCACTCAGAATTCACATGCCCCAATTGCTAGGATGCACGTTCCTGAGTGTTAACTCAAATTTCCCTCCCAATTGAATTCATAAAGAGGCCTGAAAAAGAAAGGGGAAGCCTTGAGGTGGAAAGTGAAGGTGATATCATATTTAGGGAAGATATCCTAATTGATCCAGACACCCCAACCCAAGGTCAAAATAGTAGTTCAGACTCCAAAAAAAAGAGCCCTACCTTGAACGTGTTCAGTGACTCAAGCACCTCAAATGATGGCATATGTCCACCCTACAGGGAACTATAGGAAGATAAAAATAGTGAAAGCACTAAATCCCCTGAGCTCAAAACTATCCATGGGATAAGGGAATAAGAGTCAACCTCCTCAGGAAGTGAAGGAAAAAATAAAATAAATCCCAAAGAAAAGGGATTCTCAAGGAACGTCAGGTGCGAGGATCAAACTAATAAATCCAAGAGGTAATTATTTCTATGCTTTTTATAGGTTACTATTTTTGTGCACTAACAATGCTTCAAAATATGAAGTGTTGGTTCATGTTCTCCTCCTAGCCCATCAGAAGGGGATAAAAGCCTTAAAAGTAGGAGACTCACAATTGATCATCAAGCAAATCTGTAGTCAATATTCTTGAACTGATAAGAGGCTCTCAGCCTATCAAAATACAGCATCGGAATTGATCAACAACTTTGAATAATTCAATATCATATCCATCCCAGAGAGGAAGAAAATTATCACTGATGCCCTAGCTGTGTCAGCCAGTTCATTACACCCAATGGAGAAATATAAACTAAAGAAGCTCTTAGTTGAACTCATTGCAGCCCCAACCATCCCAGATAAAATTACCAACTTCCAAGTCTTTCAAGATGACCAACACATCCTCAATTTTATCATGTGTGAAGGTGTTTTTGAAAAGAAGATCATAGACAAAGGGAAGGAAGAGGCAAAAGAAGAAGTTAGCCCAAAGGACCCAGATGATCAAGACATCATAAACCTGAGGAACAATTCCATACCAAAAGGAATGGTAGAACTATAAAGAATTTTTGACACTGATGAGACTACTATGAGAAGACATCCAGACATACTGCCCGATGGTAAAGAGTACAAGGCATACAACCTTAGCACTGAAGATGAGACAAGAGAGGTCCATATTAGGAAAGTATGTACCAAAGAGGAGAAGGAGGAGATGGTACAACTCCTTACATAATATCAAGATGTCATAGATTGGAGTTATGAGGAACTAAAAACATATGACACCTCAATCATTGTACACAATATCCCACTAAAACCATATTCCAAACCGTTTTGGCAACGCTAATGTCCTGTCAACCCTACTATGGAGCCCCTAATACAAAAGGAAGTCCAGAAGCTATTGTATGTGAGGATCATATTCCTAATCTGACACCCCATTGGGTATAAAAATTAGTACCCGTGAAGAAGAAGACTAGTGATATTAAATTGTGCATGGATTTCCAAAATCTGAACAAAGCCTCTCAGAAGGACAACTATCCATTTCTTCTCTTGATGAGGTACTGTAAGTAGTGAATGATTCCCAAATGATGTCTTTCCTAGATGATTATTCATGGTACAATAAATTGATGGTACAAGAGGAAGATAGACTTAAAATAACATTCACCACCAAGTGGGGAACATTTTCTTATCGACGGATGCCCTTTGATTTAATCAATGCTGAGGATACTTTTTAAAGAGTGATGGAAACTACCTTCAAAGGGATAGTTGGAAATTTAATCATCATCTACATGGATGATCTACCTATTTTTTCAAAATAGTGAGCCGATCATATAAGTGATCTAAGGAAAGTCCTCCAAAGATGCGGAAAGTACGGGATTTCCCTAAATCCAAAGAAATGTGTATTTGGGTCACCGAAGGCAAGTTCCTTGGGAAAATAATATCATAAAGAGGAATAGTAATTGACCCCAAATGAGTCCAAGCCATTATCAATATGACACCACCTCACAATCGTAAAGAGTTGAAATCTTTCTTTAGGAAGATTAACTTCGTGAGGAAGTTCATCAGTGGTTTTTCTAAGGTAGTAAAGACACTCAACGAAATGCTAAAGAAGGATACTAATATTGAGTAGACTCCCCTTGTAAGGAAGTCCTTTGAAGAGATCAAGAATGAAATCTCTATGGAATTTGTTCCTTTTAGTCTAGATTACACTATTCCCTTCAAGGTATACTCTTTCACATCAGAACACTTTTACGTAGGCATCCTCATGCATAAGAAAGATGGAGAGAATGAGAGACCAATAACCTTGATGAGATTCCCCCTTAGGAACATTGAAGTCAGGTACCCCAACTTAGAAAAGCAATCTTTTTATATAGTTAAAGTGGTGAAGAAATTATGACATTATATCTTGAGTAGCAAAGTCTTCGGGATAGTCCCCGACGTGGACGTAAAATATTTGTTGATGCAGAATGAGCTAGGAGAGAGAAGGGGAAAATGGATGGAAATCCTACAAGAATTTGATCTAGAGATCCAACCAATGAAACTAGTAAGAGGCCAAGGCCTAAAAATCCTAATATCTAAAATAGAAGAGGGTCTAGTATTCCAAACTTACACCGATCAAGGTGTGATCTACAATATATGGTATCATGATGTAGTATACTACCTACTATAGAATCGATGCCTAGAGGGGATGAATAGCTCACAGAAAAGGGATTTGAAAATCAAAAGAAACTCCTAGAAGTTGAAGAATGGTCAGCTATATAAATGTAACAATGAAGGTCTGTACCTAATGTACCTAGACAAACTCAAAGAAAAACAAGTCCTAGAAGATTTTCATGATAGATATAGGACAAGACAGGGGTTAGCTGAGAGAATTCCCAACCAAATCTTAAGGACAGGGTATTTTTGGCTAGAATTGTTCAAAGACACTGGAAAATACCTAAGATCATGCCACACGTGCCAAACAAGCACAACTCGAGAGCTCCTGGGATCAAGCCCATAAAAAAGAAACTTAGGAAAATGCACCCTCATGTTGCATTACTGGTGAAAGCAGAATTAGAAAAGTTGTTAAAAGCTGGATTCATTTAGGTCATTGCCTATGCAGCTTGGATCTCCAATGTAGTCCCTATTTCTAAAATTGATAAATCTATTAGGATCTGCACAGACTTCAGGGACCTCAACAAAGCATGTCCAAAGGATGACTTCCTGCTACCACATATTGACATGATTATAGACCTCATAGCTGGCTACCAGATGTATTCCCTAATAGATGGATTCTCAGGTTATAATAAAATCAAGATTTCCCCTGAGGATCAAGAGAAAACTGCATTCACATGTGCATGGGGCACATTTTGCTGGAACTTCATGCCATTTGGGCTAAAGAATGCCGGAGCAACATATCAAAGAGCTATGATCACTATGTTCCATGACATTATGCACAAAAACATGGAAGACTATGTCGATGACACCCTGGATAAATCCAAAGAAAGAGGTACTCATATTGCAGACTTAGGAAAAATATTTGACAAGATGGAGAAATTCCAACTCAGACTCAATCCAAAGAAATGTGCCTTTGGGGTTCAATCAGGAAAGCTCCTAGGATTCATCGTATCAGCTAAGGGAATTGAGGTGGATCCAGCAAAAGTAAAAGCTATTTTAGAAATGACTCCTCCTTGTAATATCAATCAAATGAGGACACTACAAGGTTGACTCCAGTCTATCAGGAGATTCATGTCCCAACTTGCAGATAAGGCACAACCCTTTACTAAGCTACTACATAAAGGGGTTACATTCAACTAGGATGAACACTGTGAAACCAACTTCAGAGAATTAAAGGCCTACCTAGCTTTTCCACGTATTCTTATGGCACGGCTATAGGGAAACCTTTACTCCTATATATTTCAGCTACGGCTACATCACTAGGAGTATTACTGGCACAAGAGGATGAAACAAAGAAAGAGCAAGCTATCTACTACATTAGTAGAACTCTAGTCACCTATGAGCTTAATTATAGCATCACTGAGAAAGCATGTTTAGCAGTTGTCTTCACATCATAGAAATTAAGACACTACATGCTCTCTCACACAGTCAAGATCATAGCTAAGATTGATCCTTTGAAGTATCTTTTAAGCAAAACAGCATTAATGGGCCGGTTGGCAAAATGGGTCCTCATCCTCAGTGAGTTTGACATTGAGTATGTTGAAATAAGGGCTATCAAAGGACAGGTGCTTGCAGACCAACTAGCTGATTCACCACTTCAAGATGATACACCATTACTAGTTGAATTCCCTGATGAGACAATCATGCATCTCACCGAACATTCCTAGAAGATGTACTTTGATGGGTCATTCACTCAACAAGGATTTGGAGCCGGAGTTCTCTTCATTACTCCTCAAGGATATAAGATTCCCAAAGCTTACAAATTAATGTTTCCATGTACCAATAATATCTCA
>MU227088.1:1631916-1682070 GCA_018584345.1 Thuja plicata | reverse complement strand
CTCCTAATGTTGTCACATTCCATTAGGGAATACTTAGCAACTCCACCCACTTGAGAAAGTCTACTTTCTCAAGCTGGACTTTCTTAAATTCCATATTCTCTTACATCCTCCCTTCCCTCTTTAAGGCCTTCATTAATGCCTTCATTAATATGAAGACCTTAAGCCCATGTCTCAATCATGCCTTATTAATGCCTTGGGCATTAAAGGCTCTTACATATTCATTTATGAGTCTCCAAATTCATAAATGAACCTTGTCCCCCGTCTCTCTCTCCCATTCTTCTATAAATAGAAGCCTATTTTGAGAGAAAATAAGCCTTCATCTTAGGATCAAATTACATTGTTATGCTATTAGATTCACTCTAGACTCACATTTCATCTATTTTAGCATGCTAGTTTATTGTTTCCATTTCATGTTTTAAAGCTAGATTGTATGCTTTTTCTCATTTTTTAGTTTAAATTCTAATCAAATCCTTCATGCTAGGATAGTATTGGTCACTGATTTTGAGCATAATCTGAGGGCTAAATATGCAATTTATCATACTCTTTCTAGTTAGAAGGCAATACGCCGATATTAGTGGTTTCTAACATTTTGACTAACCATTTATGCTAATGCAATGACCTATTGAGTGTGTGTCATTTTCAACAAGTACCCATTTACACACACATAGAACCTTTGCACATTTTGGTTTTTCGGCCTTTGAAACATTGAAAGGGGAGGAGGCCACCCGACTTTCAGCATCTCTGTCTCTAAAATGCCAATGTTAGGTGACGTCCCCTATGGGCTATTTAAGTGGCAAGTCACACTTTCTCCTCACTTGTTCTTTTTCTCTGACCTGTGTCTTCTCACCTCTTCACGCACTCTTCATGTTTCCTCCTTTCCTTTTATTTCCACATTGCCTCTCCTCATGCTTAGAAACTCATTATTTTCTTCCCTCTCCTCACACCTTGCAAGTAGGACCTTCTCATTGTCGTGTTTTGCTCCTTTTGGCTAGTGTTTTCTTTTTTAGGTCTATTTAGGTTTTTCCTTTGGCCTAGTCAGGTCGTGCTCCTTCCTAGGTTCCTAGGGTTTGCATGCTTGGAACTCTAGAAATGGTCACTCTGCCTTGTTTTTCCTTTTATTTGTGTTTTTCTAGGTTAGGGTTTTTTTTTTATCGCGACTTATTCACAGGTTTTTGGCCTCTGAAAGGTCAAAAATAACCCCTCCTCAAGAAATTTTCAACCCAAGTACAGTTTGCACCTACAATGTTGTCATCTTTTCGGACCTCCGAAACCCCCAAAACACCGAAGCATCTGAAGGAAAGGTCTCCATTCTTAGATGTTTTGGACTTTTGCACTTTGAAACCTCCTTAAAAATTTCAAACACTGAAAGCCAAAAATTATTTCATCAGCTCCTAAATCTCTTCGAGGTTTCAAGTTTTTGGACGCCAATTTTCTATAAAAAATTTGCACTCTGCATGTCAGAAAAGGCTTGCTCCACCATAATCCTCATCCTTCAATTTCAGCCTTTCGTACCCTAACCTTGTCTTTGGCATTGGAGAGCCCAAATTTCATTTCGAGCTACTTAAGAGCCCTTTACATCTAGTTTTCATAGTTCATTTTCTTTCTTTCCCGATTTAGTAGTTTCCTTTCAATAAAGATATTGATACTTGCATATTTTCTCACAAGAATTCCTGAGAAGTGGACATCATCACTGATGAAATACATATTCAAGGGGAACCATCCCACTTCAAAGATAAAAAATAAGCATATAGAGATCACCAATACAGACATTGGTAATGTAGACTAAGATCAGTTCCTAGTAAGATGTTCCCAACTAGCATGAAAGACTAAATACTGCACCTCCCTTACTCTATCAGGCCTAGTCAATGTAGTAGCACACCCAAAAGTGGTCATGTCATCCAAGATTATCATGACCTTAGCCAACCACTACATGCCAGATAAAAAGGTGGTCAAGAATACAGAAGGACAAATAGTCCTTGACCTAAGGCCGGACAACATAGAAGAGGTCTTACATCTCTAGAAGGGTGCATACAAAATCTATGACTTCTATATCAAAAAGGGGTAGAGGTGGTTCAGGAACAAAAATGAAGATGCTTATGAGATTGCAAATCGGGAATGATGGGACAATAATTTGTCTCTATTTTATGTTGATTTTTATACTATGTTTTTAGACATTACCAAGACATTTGTGAACCTTTAAGTATTTGAATTTGTGATCATGCTATAAGCACAGACATAACCACCAGAGCCTATGGGTAGTTAGTAGTGAAATATTATTCTAAACATTATATATCTATCATAGTATTTTATATAAGTATTTGAATGTGTGTTCTAATATTTGGATTGAGTTGAATAGTTGAATTGAATATATATTTGCATGTGCTACTAACCTGCCAGAAAAGAGAAGCAACTTGAGAGTGGATCGACAACATTGAAGAGGAAATCATGAAGTCTTAGCTGCGATAAGGAGAATTATTATGACTCTATGAGACATGTCTTCTACATTCGAGGAGCCATCATCTCAGGGAATATAGGAACATAACTCTTCTATATTTTCTCAGTGGTCAATACTTTGTTGAATCGGTTATCCAAACTTTATGACATTCTGTCATGGGCTATTACATTCTCCTTTCTCTATGGTGTGAATTAGTCAGACTTTATCTATATTCTTTGAACAAACATCAATCCTCTATATAAAGGGATATGATCATTAGTTCTCAGTTAGTTGGATAATATTCTATTGTTGCATTTGCACAACAAAGTTACTCTTTCTGGTTTCATGCATTTTTTTCATTATGATGTAATCAGATTTTCAAAATATAATGAAGGAGCGATTTTGAGTTATATTTAGTGTTAGTAGTAAGCAGAAGCCAACCAAGGGGGCCCACTTGGGAGGTGTATTATATTATACTAGGTTAGAGTTTCTTTCAACATTTATAACATTTTAAGTAGAGTTTACTATTTGCTCCTGCAACATTATAAATCATGTATGTTCCTCCAGCACTTGCAAGGATGATTATAGTGAATGCTTTGGTTTGATAGAATAGGTTTAAGTTGCACTCATAGTTTTTAGAATTAATTTCATTAAGTAGCAGTGTGTGTTTACTTTCCTATAGCAATAGCATAGGTCTCTTTCATGTATTTTTTCTTCTTATATCAGAAGTTATATGACACTTTAAGAGACTTAGTGCACAAATCATTTTGTCCCATTTTAAGTATATGTCCCTGGGTTGACAATTCAAATGCACTTCATAATAGGAAAATTAATCCTTAGTTTGAATACACTATTCCTCGGAGAAGCTTTGGAATGATTATTATTATCTATTGTGCGGATGTTCAGGGAATACCTCCAACAACCTCTCCCAAAGAACAAACTAGAATAAATAGATCTCAGAAAGGGATACTTGAGAGTTGATATCTAAGTAGCAGTTACATTGATAAGCCAAGTGCATGGAATACCTAAGTCCATCCAACTCAAGAACTAGATGATCTTATTGATAGAGAATATCAAGAATCGTAAGGCCAAATTTGATTGTGCCACCATCCTAAGTGATAAACTAGATGAGCAACTGACCGCGCTAAAGCATAACCCAAAGTTATATATCACTACATACATAGTGTACCTATTAGCCACATGAGCATACTATCTGGGGCTCAAAAAATGATGAAAATTTAATGATCCAAATGCATGGCCTCATATCATCTATCCACAACTGGTGAGAAGAATAGATATGCCTGAAGATATCCTAGACTACAGAATAGTGAATGATGCCTTTATCTTCATAATCATTAGATCCATAGAGGGTGACTACGCGAAAAGGCTATCAAAAGAAGATACTGCCAAAATAAGGGCCATAGGGGCGTACGATATACAGTTCAAGACTTTCACATACATTTGAGTGGAAGGATCTACCTTGCACCTCAAGAAGCTACCCAGGTACCCATTTAATTGGGTAATCATCCTATAAATGGCTAGGCAGCTTGCAGAAGCATATGAACACATCAAGCATAAGAAGAAGAATTGCTAGGACTTCCCTATTTCCCTAGACCCCTACACTCTCCAAGACATGAAGATATGTAAGTCATTGGCCTTTGAGTGGGATGGGTGCCCACTCCAACTATATAAGAACTTCCATGCTTGATTGGTGCAGGGGCACCACCTCCCCCTTCAAATTTCATATTATTTAATGCTATGGGTCATTTGTTAAGTCATGCGACCATGCCTAGATAGGATTAATTGGATAATTTTCTTTGTAATGATTTAGAAAAGACATTATGTGAAATGTGTAATAGAAACCCTGAATGGAATATGAAGAGATATGGGTAGGTGAACAGTTTTTAACTCTCAAAAGTTGTCTTTAAATAGGCATCATGATAATTGAACAATATATCCTGGGAAGAATTGGTTATGGGTGAATAAAGGAGGAAAGATTATAAGAAAATCCAAATGGCTCTCTAGTGGTAGCCAGAGAGCCATTCATTTGTAATTGTAGATAATATGTTAATGTAGTTGTTGTTTATCTTGCTATTGGATTTTAGTTTCAGAACTGTTTCTATATTTTGGGTTTCTCTTTATTACTGGTAGCTGACATTAAAGAGTTCATGTTCTTCATGAATCAGGTTTTGAGAGTCATGGCTGGAGTTTTATATGTTCTTGTTTTCAATTTCTTTCTGGTAAAGAAATCAATGGGTTGTGTATCAGGTTCCTTGAGTTGGTGAGGAATGATATTTAATGAATCTATTTTGTTTATATTTAAAACATTCCCATTTTGGATACTGCAAGGTGTCTTATTTGGAAAGGAATCAATTGTTAGATTCTTGAATGAATTGAGTTTATAACGGTTTGTCCAGAACCGTTTTACAATCCATGCAATGGTACCAGAAAGTGTGAATGGTTTATGAGGCATGGAGGAATGATAGTGCAAACAATAATGACACCAAAGAGAGGAGTGAAGCCTGTAGCATCGACAAAGAAGAAGGTGGCTGACATGCAAAATACATGCATGTTCTTGCTTTGATAGACCCGCATGATGGTGTAGCAACCCGCATGCATAGCTATCATTATAGAACTGTTACATGCAGCTGAAGGTTTGTTTTGAACCATGAAATGACTATCAGCAGTTGGCAAGTCTATGTAAATAGCATGGAGCCTGAGAGATATGGTGTCTTGACAATCACCTTGAAATGGAACTGAGAGATAGAGAAAACCACTTCGCAGAGTTGTTGTATTTGAAGCAGTTGGATGGTAATGTGTACCATTCCCTAATGATAGTCGAAGAGTCTTATGTCTTGAGCTCAGTATTTGGTAGAAGGAGAAAGGTGGAAAACTTATATTCATATGTGCATGTCCATGTTGAGCTGACCCAGTGCATGGTAATGGAGTTCAGTCTTGGTCTGTGGTGAAAGTAAAATGTATGTTGGTGAGTTTGATATCAAAATTGATATTATTCTATAAAGTTGATATTATTATTATTATTTTGGTATGTCAAACTCAAAAGTTTCAAAGCCTCCAAGAAGTGTTTATAGAGAATTAATGGATAAGATGCAGATTTGTAGGCCACCATTGATTTCCTCTGCATCACCGATTCAGCCCAACATGCACACAAAACCATATCATTGGCAAGTTCTACATCCACGAACCTCATGTTGAAGATCATTGGATAAATTGTGTGGATGACCAGAAGGTGAGGAACAAGGATTAATGCAAGATGTCCCTCACACTAGAAGAAGCAAGCTTATAGATCAATATTCCCATAAGGTTTGGGAAAAAGATTCAGATAATGTCTTGGAGTCAAATTATACTCTTTATAAAATATACAACAATCATGTATTGAATGCAGAGGTAGATAAGGAGGAAAATGACAGTATTGAGTTCAGGGCAAGGCATGTGGTCAGAATGACTGAGGCATGGATCAATAGGCCTTATCAAATGGATCCTATTCTCATGAAGACACTAATGGATCCACCCAAGAAGGCAAATAAGAAATGTGGAGAAAGGTCCAGAGTGCCCCAATACAAGAAGGCCCCACCTTAGAAGCTAGAAATAGTGTATGGGCATCAAAGTGTAGTAGAATATGGTTCTAATCCTAGGCACAAGGCCTTGAAAACTAGGATGACAAGGAATATAGATCCTCGTATTGGATCATCACATGCCACCTAAGGGGAAGGACCCTCCACCTCCAACCTGTCTCCCTCTACCACTGGAGAAGGGAAGATGACTTATAAAAGAAAGAGGGATTCTACCTCTCCATGACTGGAAAATTTACAAGTGCAACCAGAACAAGAAGATGAACCCTTTGTGAAAAGGACAAGATCTTAGGAATCCTCTCTAAGGAAAAAGGAGATCACAAGGAAGCGGGAATAGGCTCCTAAAAAGAATGACTATCCATTGGACACCCTAGGCTCGGATGAGTTCCTCATGTCCATTTTTGAAGTCCTAGAGGATTTTTTAGACCATGAGCAAGATACACCTGACTCAATGGCAGGAATTGACATGGGAACATAGCTGCCAATCCATCCTCAAGTGATCCTTACTCCACCTCTTTCCCAATTAACAAAATTGGCACTAAACATTGCTATCATAGGAATAGACTCTAGCACTGCCCCAAGGCTAGAAACTCAACATGTCAGCGCTACCCAAAGCATAGCAGGAGGTAAGACTTCAGTAGAGAGTTTAGTTTCAACTCCACCAACCTCTCTCCCACCTCCCATTCCAACTCCACCACCTTCTCTTCCAACTCCCAGATCAACTCCACCTCCTTCTACTTCAACTCCACTACCTATAGTGCCAACGCCAAATCCACCACCTACAATGTCAACGTAGACTCCACCACCATCTGTTCCTTTACCTTTCTCTATCCCAACTCCTCAAGTGTTGGTAAGAATGGAAGCTACATCTCCCTTCAAAACCACTCTGGAAGCCATGAGAGACCTTAACAAACTTAGTCTAATTTGCACTTGGCAAATTTTGGTGCAGAGGTCTAGGTCCAAATTTCTAGGCCATTCCAGTGAGATCACTTTTTTCATGAAAATAGAACTTTAGATCATATGGATGCATAACTGGTGTTTATTTTGCAAGGATTAAGGGTCCTCTATTAGTTACCATCTTGAACAGAACCACAGATGAAGATTCCAAGAGAGAACTCAGAGATCAAGAAGAAGACTCCAGTTGTAAACAAGGGAACTCTAGGTCCTCTCTTTCTTCTTTCTCAGTGAGTTTGGTCCCTTTTGCATGGGAAAACTGATTTTAAATGGATTAAAAATCCAAGAAACTAGTTTAGTATCAGTTTAGAAATAGATTTCTTTGGCAAAGATTTAGTTTTTGTTTATTTTAATTTTTTTTAGAGCCTCTAATGTCCTAGTTTTGGCATTTAGAGTTTTTAGATAAGAACTCTATATGTTGTAATCAAAACAATTTATTATGGTCAGATTCTTTATGCAATAAAGAAATACAATTGGTTCTTCATTCATGGTGTGATATTTTCTTCTATCTATGTGAAGTTGATGAATGTGTGTCTACTTACTCATTCTTTTCAAAGAGCCAACTGTTTTATTGTTTCTCAAATCTGCTATTCTTTAATTGGAGTTTATTGTTTTTTATTTACCCTGTTGTGACAAAAGTATGGGAAAGATCATATTTTGAGCTCAACAATAAATCTATCTCATGTGTGTGCACATCTTGGTAGCTTCATGATTCGATAGATTTTGAAAATCTCGCACGAATGAACACGTTTTCTCTCCAAACGATTGCATCCATTGGGTATATAATTGTGATGATGTCTCATTTATATTCATTGGGTTTGTTCAAAATCTCTCTATCATTCTATTCACAAGGAAGGATCAACAATGGTTTATGTCCGTTACGATTTCATTTTCATAAATTTACTTTATTCTTTTTACCCTACTCCTTTAAATTTCTATCACAAATCTGAAAACAATTGAAATAATCTTTAATTTAAAACAAAAATTGGCATCATTAGTAGAATACATTCATTGATAAAATTGGAAAATACCATAAAAGTACTAAAGTTTTTTTTACAGTTTGACATCTTGAAAGTACCAGCAAAGGCCTCCTTATGAACATTCACAATTATCTTCAACTGAGTTACCAAGAAGGTTGTACCACGAAACCGGAGAACCTTAGGAATAACTTCATTATTATTTCAAGAGAGGAAATCAAATCTTGAGATCCTAGAAATTGACCTGTGTAAAAACAATTCTCAACAGATACCACACCCAACACCTTATAAGGTTACTTGGTTAAGTAAAGAAAAACAAACCTTTATCAATGAACACTGTTGGGTTGATTATCAAATAGCAGAGTACAAGGATAAAGTAATGTGTGATATAGTAACCATGGATTCTTGTCATCTCCTTTTAGGGAGACCTTGGAAATATGACACTAATGCCCAACATGATGGTAAGTCTAGTGGTGGGCTTTACTCTTCTAAGGGCCCTGGGGCAGTAGGGTGGGAAGCCCCTACTATTCAGGAGGGAGAAAGGGCAAATTAATAGACCGACTACCATAGAATGGTAGGGGCCCACTTTAGAATAGTAGGGGCCGCTGTTACCTTTCATTGGGCCGCCCAAACTTACACAATGACACCTTTGTTGGAAGATTCTAAGGACAAAGTGTTGACTAGTAGTGTCATGATGGTAGGAGAGAAAGAATTCCTAAAGGTCCTTAAGGAAGATAATATACCATGCTTTGTTTTTATAGTCAATCCTAATGATAGTATTTAAAGAAGAGAGAAGCTATGTCAAGAGACCCTAAGGAGTGTTGGTCCCAAGGAGGTTGCAGACTTGTTGGATAAATACAAGGGTATTATAGTAGATAGTAGTAATGAATCTTTGCCACCTAAGAGGGAAATCAATCTTTGTATTGACTTAATACCAGGGTCTACTTTACCTAATAAGTCTACTTATAAACTTACACTTCAAATAAATGTAGAAGTGGCTAGACAAATACAAGGTCTATTGGAGAATGGGTTCATAAGAAAAAGTATAAGTCCCTATGTCATACCCGCAGTACTTGCACCCAAAAAGGAGGGCACTTGGAGATTGTGTACTGACTCCAAGGACATCAACGTGATTAGTATTAGATATAGGTTCCAAATGTCAATAATGGAGGACTTATGGATTTCTTAGGAGGGGCTAAACACTATTCCAAAATTGATCTAAAAAGTGGGTAGCACCAGATAAGGATTAGAGAGGGGGATGAATAGAAGTCAAAATTTAAGACTAATGTGGGCCTATTTGAATGGTTAGTCATGCATTTTGGCTTATCCAATGCCCCAAGTACATTTATGCACTTGATAAATAAGATCATGAAATCTTTTCTTCACAATTGTTTTGTATTCTACTTGGATGACATACTAATTTTTAGCAGCAGCATGTAAGAACATCTACATCACCTTGACTTGGTCCTTAAAAGACTTGATGATGAAAGTTTGAAGATAAATATTGATAAGTGTTCCTTCTTGTAGGAAGAGATAGTATTTTTGGGGTTTGTGGTATCCAAGGGCAGTTTGAAAATGGATTCAACAATCGTAGAATCTAGCATAAATTGACCACCACCTACTTCAGCATCAGAGGTAAAAATCTTTTATGGTTTATACAATTTTTATAGTAATTTTATAAGAAATTTCAATGGTGTTTGTGCTCCCACAATCAACACCATCAAGGGTGGTAGGAAAAGTGTCTTTGTGTGGTCTAAAGAGGCCAATGATTCATTTAAAATCCTAAAGAAGATGATTGTTGAACAACCATTCCTAGTGTTACCTAATTTTCATAAATTTTTTGTGGTAGAATGTGATGTGAGTAAGAAGGCACTAGGGGGTGTCCTTAGCCAAGATGGAAGACTAGTTGCTTTCTTCAGTGAAAAATTGAATGAAACCAAACAAAAGTAATCCACCTATTACCTTGAATTGTATGATATGGTTCAATCCTTGAGGAAATGGCACCACTACTTTTTATCTCAAGAATTTATTGTCCATAGTGATAACCAGGCACTTAGCTTTTTCAATAGGATAGAGAAACTACATCATAGACATGTTAAGTGGATGGAATTTTTGTAGTCCTATACCTTTACTATTAAGCATAAAAAGGGAATTGTCAGTAAGGTTTCTAATGCCTTAAGTAGGAGAAATCTAAAAATTCAAGCCATGCAATCGAAAAGTGCATGGATCTCAGTTATGAAGACCATGTATGCATATGATGATGACTTCAAGGAGATCTATAAGGTTTGTGTGGACATGTCTGAAAGGTATCATACTGAATTTTTAGAATTTCTTGTCTAAGATGGTTTATTGTTTAAAGGGGGGTTGCTTTGTGTCCCTATGAGTTTTGTGAGGGAAAATATTATCAAAGAGAAACATTGTGGCAGTCTTGTAAGAAATTTTGGGGTGGATAAGACATTGGAGTTGGTTAGGAGATTCTACTTTTGGCCATGGTTACAGATTGATGTTAGGAGGTTTGTTGAAACATGCTTGGTTTTTCAAAGATCTAAAGGCCATACTTCTAATGTAGAGCTTTATAATCTACTTCCTATTCCATCCAAACCTTGAGATTCTATTAGCATGGAATTGTTCCTTGGACTTCCCAAGAAAAAGGCTGATCATGACAATGTTTTTATTGTTGTAGATAGATTCTCCAAAATGGCTCAATATCCCATGTAGAACCACACATGATTCCTCTCATAGTGTAGGGTTTTTCTTCAAGGAATTTGTAAGGTTGCATGGTTTTCCATTGTCCATAATCTTAGATAGAGACCCTATGTTCCTTGGTCACTTTTGGAGGACCCTACGGAAGAAGCTGGGTACTAATTTTTGTTTTTCATTAGCATATCACCCTCAATCTGATAGATAGACTGAAGTGATTAATAAGTAACTTGGAAACTTGTTGAGATTCTTAACCCAAGACGATAGTTTAAGTTGGGGCTCCATCATAGCATAGGAAAAATTCTCATATAATGACTCTATTAATAGAAGTATATTGAGAACTCATTTTTAAATTGTTTATGGTGTGCAGCAAATAGGATTCTTGGAACTAAGGGATGTTAGTGATATGGGAAAGCCTAGTGCTCTTGCAGAATATTTTGTGACAATGATGAAAGATGTTCATGAGAAAGTTCAGTCAAGACTGCAAAATACCACTATCAAATATAAAGAACATGTTGATTAGAAGAGAAGGGAGTTACATTTTCAGATTGGTGACTTGGTCATGGTCCACTTGAGAAAGCAATAGATGCCCAAGGAAAGATACACTAATTTAATGGTGAAGAAAATTGGACCGTACAAGATTCTTAATAAATGTTGCTCAAATTCTTATCAAATTGATTTACTTCTCGATATTCATTTATCACCTATTTTTAATGTTTCTGACCTCTATGCTTACAACAGTGTTTTAGATGATGTTTTTTTTGTAGGTGAGTCAAGCTCTCAACAAGAAGAGTTATTGAAAGATCTTCCTCAATCTACACCATTGGAGATTGACTATTTTTTGGATATAAGGATGTCTAAACAAACTAGGAGGAAGACATATTATGAATACTTGGTACAACGGAGGGCTAAAAAACTAGAGGATTCCACTTGGATGACCAAGGAGCCTATTGAGAAGGCTGGATTCATCTTTTTTTCTATCCAACTCAAAGGGACTTGAGTTTTTACGTCATGGGTAGCATGGTGCAGGGCACCTACACCTTCTTTTTCTTTTCATGTTTTTTTTCCAATTGTAATAGTGGATAATTCTTGGCACTATCCTAATCTATGGGTGTTTGTTCCATCTTGTGTGGACAAGGATCCTCTGGTGCATCTATAAAGCAAAGGATTCCTTATTTCATTTGACTGCTTCTTTAGGTGTTTTTTTTCTAAATTCTATCTTGCAGGTTGCTGAAGGCTTCCTTGGGCCTTATTTGTATGTTTTTCATCATCCCTAGGGGTCTTGAGTCATTCCCAACCTATTAGGATGCAATAAACACTTTGTTGTTAGAAATTGACAAAATGTTGTCAATGTTGAAAAAGTTTCCTAACAACATTTCAAAAAGTTTCTCGAAATGTTGAAAATATTATTCCAATGGTCACACCCATATTTGAATTGGTTGGATCAGTTGAGGAGAGGTATTTATGATGTATTAATCCTATCAAATCAAAATATTAAGATAGATCACATTCTAAAGCATAATTTCAATGAAAAACCACCATTTTATGAGCATTTTATGCATTGTATGGTCATGTATAGATTGAACCATCAGATCAATTGATATTACAAGTTTTTTTAATGAGTCTTCTCTCCTTTTCAATTTTTTTTGGATTGATTTTGTGCTTCTTTGTGCAAGTTAGAGGTAATTTTGTGACTGCATGTCTGAAACCCTCAGTAATTGGGGTCTTCGATGAAGATGTGGCCCTAACTTGTACTTTCACCATTGGAATTCAATGCCCCTTGGTGAAATGCAAGTTAAGGAAATTTATTTTAATACTTCAAAGGCTCAAAGTTGGGGAAGTTTTTTTGTCGCCTTAAATTTGATGACCTAGGCTAAATATGTGTCATGTATTTTGTAGACACCTAAATTTGGTCAGGTCTATTTCAGTCAATCAGAAGGCAATTTCATCAATTCAAATGGACTGATTAAATCAAAAGGGACTAAATTATATCAAATCAAAGCATAATTTAATAAATATATTTATTAATTAAATATAATCCTAAAAGTGATAAATCTAAGAAATATAGTTTATTTAATCAATTAATTGTATAGTTTAAATCAATAAATCAAAATCAACCTATTCCTTCTCGACTAATTTAATTAATTAATTGAATTAATTAAATCCTTATTTATTTCAACAAAGGGGACAAGAATTTGAACAACCAATCAGAATCAAGGATTGAAAACACATGGATTCAATCCAAACTTTGTAATCTTGACCACTCATTTTGATCTTTTAAATCCTCACCACTCAATTTGTCTCTTTGTCCCAACCTTTGAGACCACCATCTAAATGGTCTCCCCATTTGAAACCATTTGAAAGCCTTCAACTCAACCAAGCCTAAATCATGATAAAATTAACTCTACCCCCTACCCTTTGTAAATCCTATAAATACTAAGAATTTTTAGAGCATTATCAAATCATAGACATTCATGAGAAATTGCATCCTTATTATAGAGAAATTTATTGAGAGCATAATAATTTGAGACCATTTTGAGAATAATTTAAGTAATTGAGAGCACAATTGAATGAATGGCAATGGAAATTTGAGAGTTGTGGGATAGATTAGGAATCATCTTACACAAATTATCATTCTAGGACTATCATGTTTGGAGACTAAGGCTGAGAGCTCCAATAGCATGCTTAGATAGAGATCCATGGAATGTTAAATTCTATTATTTTTCAATTGTTAGATTAAATTGTATTATTGTTTCCATAGAATTTATAGATTGCACTTTTACTTCATGAAGGTATGATTTATACATACACAAATTGTAATGCCCACCCAGGGAACCTAGGAGAGCTAACCTAACATGACACTAGGTTAATGGAATATATTATTTTAAATGTTTACAAACAATAATGATAACAATGTGGAAGCAACACAATGAAGAAAATGAATGACACATAAGCACAACTCAAACAAGGTTACAAATATCAAGGGTTCCTTGATGTAGAATTACATAAGAAAAATAATCTATGAATAACAAATATAAAGGTCTAACATAAAGGATACATCAACTGAATCTAATAATATATATCTCATAACTCACATCCTCTGCACATGATGCAGGGTATGTAGTAATCACTCTAATACAAGTATGATACAACAACTAAAATAGGTATCACATTCGATACACTATTACAAGATTACAATTGATATGATAAGATCAAAACCTCCAAAGATAATAGGATGAATACAACAAAATACATCCTCCAAAGGATGTCAACCAATATACACATATAGTAAAAATATACAACTTATGAAACTGAACAAGTCTCCATAAGAATCGGAAGATAGAACTCTATCAAGGCTCATCCAAGCATGAAGAAGAACCGTCAGATCTTAATGGTAATAAGAATCACAACCACCCGACCGTGTGGAACCAAAGGTCCACTCCCACCGTGCTGAGGAGATAATAATAGGCCCACTCAGACGGGTATACAATATGAAGGCAACATCAAAGGTACATGAGCCATCATAAGGAACACATAGGAAGATCCTAGAAGATTTTTTATCACAATGAGAAAGACTAAAGAAAAAGTATAAGGATGGGAAGATCAAGACAAACTGGAAATCTAAGATCAATACAAAGGTACACCATCCAAAGATAAAAGAACATACATAAGATATCCAAAACACTACCATAAACCAAATACGGATCCAAAAAACCAAGTGCCCAAGACACATCCACAAAAGATAAGATAGGACCTATGGAGAAGACTTAGGCTACATTCTATGGGAGTGTCATCACATGGTCAATCACTTGACTTACCCTGGACTAGCCACTCTGGACCCTGGACCCTCAACATGACTCATGCAGAACTAGAATACCCTCTCATAAAGATGAGGAATCTAATCATACCTACTCTCTAGGTATCATCCCATTCTCATCCTTATCATTTTAAGCACTCAAGGCATGAGCGAGGCATCATGATCAATCTTATAATTAATGTAAACACCAATTTTTATTATTAATTTATCACTTATTAACAACTTATGATAGGATACCCTGGAATTGGCCTCTTTGGGCCCCAGACCCCTATTGTAAGACACTCCCCTAAAATGCACCTAACTAACTACCCCCTAAGCTCAAGGTAAAAAATAATCTCATAAAACTCATAAAATGGTTCCTACCCATATAGGAACTACTGGTTCTCCATTAACCATATCAATATGAGGAACTCTCAAAAGACCACATAACGTGAGTTTAGGCATACTAGGTTCAGAAAGAACAATCAAACCAAAACAACATTATAGGAAAATGGACTGGAATCACAAATAAGACACCATGCAGAATCAAATCCCAAAATAATCATACAGAAAGGAACTAGAAATAAAATCCCAACAAGCCTGGGTATAACATCCTGAGGGTCTACTAGTCCAAAAATATACTCAAAATGATAAAGTTCACAACAGAAATGAATACACACATCAATCCAATAACATCTAAATTAATACAACATAGCATGGTAAAGCACATTTCTAGAAGAGGCTAATCAAAGAACGCAATGATAAACAAATTTATAACCACATGTTATGCAAATTCATTTATCCTATAATATTACTAACCAAATATAATTCAATTTTCAAAATGAAATGCACACATAGCCTCTATAAATTAATTTATAAAAAAAAAAACTTATAAATTAATCTATTCATAATTACTAAATTTACACTATAATTACACCATGTGTTTAAAACAACCATTGAAGTAATTATCCTGGAGTAAAAACAAATCTCTTTATATATAAATATTAATGTCCAACTAATATTTTAATATATAAATGATTAAATAATATTAAAAATAAACTAAATATTAATTATTAAAATGAGTAATAAAATTCCCTTCTCAATTAATAATTAGCAATCAAATGTAATAATAATTAAAAAAAACACTCTTTAAGTATACAATAACTAAAATCTAAATCTAAAATTAAAAGTTAAATTAAATTAAAACTAAATTTAAAAATGATTTAAATTAAATTTAATCTTTAAAAAAAATAAAATTAAAAAACTAAGTTTTAAATTTAAAAACAAAATAATTTTAGGGGGGGGGGGGGTCTCGGCCGCAACTCCTACCCCTGCGTGACCCATTTAAAAAGGCAACCCACAGGTCCCCCGTGGGCACCGTGCGGTCCCTACCGTGGAAACCCATAGTAGTTCAAGGGTTTGGGTAAGAACTTGATGAGGGTATGATTTCATCTTTCCAAGGCAAGGAGTTACATATATGAGGGTTTCAAGCAAGTTTAACAATATTATCAAAATTTTCCCTCATGAAGACTTCCTCCTATAGATCTGAAACCCTAACATTTAAAAATTGGAAATAAAATATTCCCCATGAAATCCCTGATGGAAATTTTGCATCTATTACCATAAATTGAAGACCTTAAGTCCAAGATAATAGATTTGACATGCAAACATGAAAGAAACCTCAAAATAGAACTAGGAACACATTTCCTCATTTTTAATCAATAAAATTTACCTAATAGCAATCAAGGGAGATTCAAGCAAAGGATCCTATCTTTTTAGATGCATAGAAGACGAGGATCTGAAAACTAGAATTGACAAGAACAAGATCCTACCTTTGTAACTGATGAGAGGAACAAACCCACAAATCCAAGAAAGAGGAATCCACAAATGCTCTAAAAATTCTCTCAAGCTTTCACAAATCCTCCATCACCTGATTTTCCTTTCTTCGCTCATTGAACAACCTCCAAAATGGCTTTCAATCCAAGGATATAGAAAACCAAGCAATTAGGTTTTCAAAAAGTGAAAACCCTAAAGGGAATATAAATTATATAATTAATAATTAAAATAAATTCTTTATTTTCAATTTCACTTCAAGCATGCACATCTCAACTTTAGAATATAAAAGAAAAGTTATAATTGAAAATGCATGAGAATATATTTCAATTAAATAAATAAATTAACCATGCAACTTAAATCAATATTCAATAATAAATTAACTTGCACAATTAATGATAATTATTGGATTTAATATTTATTAAATCTCAATTATTTAAATCAAGACTTAATAATTAAATATAGGCATTTCATTAATATTTAATTATTAAATAGCCATATATTTCATATATCAATGTTTTAACCTTATTAAAGGTGCAATAAATAGCATTAATATTTACCATAAATATTCATTAAATAAATCAAGCCAAAAGCATCATTAAATCACCTGAAAACTATCAAAACCAAGAAACAACTAAAATAGATAAACAACTAAAACACAAACATTAACACACACAAATAGGCTCACGAATCCACATCACTTGACAAATTTAAACACTAGGGTAGTCAATCAGATTCTAGTCTATTTCTAGGACAAAGTAAGGGTTTAGGGTAGGATTTGGCCTGAATACTATCTCCCCTCTCTTACCATTGAGATATTGTGATAGGGCACACTCACTCCTGCCAATTTAGGGAAGACGTAGCTCAGTACCTACAAACCTGTCATCACAAAGATGAACATACATGCATATAATATAGCAAACAATGATCAAGACTAGTTTATCGCGTGGATATTGTTGAAGCAAGTAACTATGACTCTGTACCATACCATATCAAACACATCAAGCAGTAATGAAAAACATACAAATGATCCATGCACATATAGATATAGGGTCAGTATTGTTAGAAAACCATAATCCAAATGAAATCCTAACATATACATAAGTAGCATGAAACAACTGTAAATCATATTCAAATAGAAGATATAATACACTAAGCAATGGGTCAATAATCGTATGAAAAGAAACACATAAATATCCTCAAGATCAATTGAAATAAACCAAACATACATGAAAATACCTAAAAGAGTTCAACAACCGAAACTGAAAAGAAAACTAAGGGGTGGGTATTACATCCTCCTCCCCTAAAACTAGGCTTACTCCTGGAAGCCGATAACCAATCAAGTAAAGAAACAAAAAGGTTTGCACCATAGTGCTACAACCCCTA
This sequence comes from Thuja plicata, assembly GCA_018584345.1. Classification (NCBI taxonomy): domain Eukaryota; kingdom Viridiplantae; phylum Streptophyta; class Pinopsida; order Cupressales; family Cupressaceae; genus Thuja; species Thuja plicata. Next base: position 1,664,397 of record MU227088.1, on the reverse strand, counting down.
TTAATTTGGATCAAACAAGAAGATACATCCAATTTATAAAAAACAAAAGAAGATACCAATCACAATAATCACTCATTAACACTTCAAGAAAGAACTAATGCAAGTCAACTTAACTAAATTTTATGATATGCATAATGAATCATAAGGAGTAATATAGCTCAAATTAAAGCATAAACCAAACATATACTTAATCATTTATTCATCGTCTAACATTCCTTAAATAAGTCTATATCTTAATGCTTTCAAAAATCATGAAATACATACATATAAAAGCTCAATATAGAAGACACATATCCATGTTCATATCAAATAGAAATTTGAATAGTTCATACAACCTTACCTAATGCAACACTCACGTAAACACATAAATTACATAATGAATTTCATTCCCACATAAAATTACAGTGCACTCTCTATGATGTCCTCCATTATACATACTATCAGAGGTCCATAATGAACATGATAGAAACAATACTTATCACAAAACATGGTTAACAACACCAAACATTCAGAATAGCCACAGTACAACTCAAACAAAAAACCAAGTAGACGAGCTTACAAAGTTCAATCATAAAATCATAAAGGTGCACCATTGCAAAAATAAATCAAATGTGACTAATACCACAAACTAGATACCGAAAATGCAAACAAAATAATTCATATAACTCAAATATGTGTCATGTATTTTGTAGACACCTAAATTTGGTCAAGTGTATTTCAATCAATCAGAAGGAAATTTCATCAAATTAAATGGACTGATTAAATCAAAAGGGACTAAATTACATCAAATCAAAGGATCAATTTATATATATATATATATATATATATATATATATATATATATATATATTAATTAAATATAAGCCTAAAAGGGATAAATCTAATCTATATAATTGATTTAATCAATTAATTGTATAGTTTAAATCAATAAATCAAAATCAGCCTATTCCTTACATGGCTACTTTAATTAATTAATTGAATTAATTAAATCCTTATTTCCTTCAACAAAGGGGACAAGAATTTGAACAACCAATGAGAATCAAGGATTGAAAATACATGGATCACTCCAAACTTTGCAATCTTGATCACTCATTTTGATCTTTAAATCCTCACCACTCAATTTGTCACTTTGTCCAAACCTTTGAGACCACCATTTAAATGGTCTACCCATTTGAAACCATTTGAAAGACTTCAGCTCAACCAAGCCTATATCATGATCAACTTAACTCTACCCCCTACCCTTGGGAAATCCTATAAATACTAAGCATTTTTAGAGCATTATCAAATCCTAGACATTCATGATAAATTGTATTCATACTATAGAGAAATTAATTGAGAGCATAAGCATTTGAGAGCATTTTGAGAAAAATTTGAGAAATTGAGACCATAATTAAATTAATTGTAATGGAAATTTGAGAGTTGTGAGCTAGATTAGGCATCATCTTACACAAATTCTCATTCTAAGACTATCACTTTTGGAGATTAAGGCTGAGATCTCCAATAGCATGCTTAGATAGAGATCCATAGAATGTTTAATGCTAATATTTGTTAATTCTTAGATTAAATAGTATTATTTTTTCCATAGAATTGATAGATTGCACCTTTATTTCATGAAGGTATGATTTATGCATACACATATTTATCTATTGAAGAGAAAGATTGCGTGAAATTGAAATTGAAGGGTGCTATGGGTCCAGGTTGGTGAAGGTTTCCAACCATTTGAAGTATATAGATGACCACCAAGTGACTGTATGAATTCTATGTGTCCATTCTTAAGACATTCCATCAAACCCTAGTCTAAATTGATCAATTAGGCTAGAGTGTCATTGTGATAGTTTGAGAGTGCAGGAGTAGGGTTGGTGTTTATTGTTTTTGGGTTTATAAGGGTCAGGTTAGGGGATCCTAAAATCAATATTGAATAGGCTTGGTCCCATGTCCATCACCCAATTTGAAAGAAGAAACTCTATTTAGAGACCTAGTAGGATTAAGGTCAAATTCTAGTATTTTCATGTTAAGGGTTTGGAAATGCTAAGTGATTGTGGAAAGTCAAACCTTAGGAGTATTTTTGTAAGGTTATAACCCTTGGGAAGAGTCTGAGATTGGGTTGAACCAATATTCCATGTTGGGGCTAGTTTGGAGAGATTGTCTCTAGGAACTTGAAGACTTGGAGTGGAACAAGTTAGAAGGGAATCATCTTATGCAGAAGGGATTCAAGGGTTGGAAGATAGTTAGAAGAGTTCAGACATCCTATTGTAGGATTGTGTCAATTTGGGAGTTCTAAACAACTTGTGGAAGGGGTTGGAAAAAACTACACTTCTTGTTGTGTGCACTCTACACCATTCTCTCTTTCAGATACCTCTTCACACTCAAAATAGTTTTCCAATGCTTCATTCCAGTCCATGAATTCTTCTGGATTCATTTTTCCAAAGAAAATGGGTATATCAAGTTTGTCTTTCCTCCCAACACTTTCAAGGGATTCTAGGAAGGGTCTTTGATCAATAGGTATCTCTCCTTTTTCATGTATGGGAGCTTCTTCTTCTTCTTCTTCTTCTTCTTCTTCTTCTTCTTCTTCTTCTTCTTCTTCTTCTTCTTCTTCTTCTTCTTCTTCTTCTTCTTCTTCTTCTTCTTCTTCTTCTTCTTCTTCTTCTTCTGACTCCTCTACAACACTTCTTCACTGGTTTCTTTTCAACTTCTGTAACTCTCCTTCAAGCCTCCTGCTCCTAGTGGATTTTTTCTCACTATCTTTGTCAATTACACATTGGTTATCCTTGAGGGGATTTCTTCTTCACCCTAATATTCTATCCTATCTCCCATGCTTCAAATTCCTTCCCTAAGAATAGTCCTTCTTCTCTAATACCACCTGATGCAGAGAGCGCAGTGGGAAGACAATAAAATAGGATATAACTTCCAAAACCCTTCAAACTTGGGCTTAATCCAATATAACTCTACCAACCTTGTGAAGATATGGATTCCAAACTTACAAGGGGGTTTTGACACTTCTCTTACCCCAATGGACACTCCTAGACTTTGTTCAACATCTTCCCAAATTGTGATTTAGGGACACCTTCCCTAAACTAATCCAAAAATATAGAAATCTCACCAGTGGCTTCCACCAACATATTAGAGGTTTGGAACACCTTACTTAGGCCATATGGATAGGGAGTTACCCAATAATTTGATTCCTCAACACTCACAACACCATTAACACTTCTTGACCTATGAAGCCTATTAGCCTTTTGCAAGAGGTTTTTATTGTGAATATTTTGACTACAGAAGGGACTAGATGAATTAAGAATGGTTTAAAGGACCCTTTAGGATTTTCTCAAAATCCCCAAAGTACCAAAGATAAAATCTACTCAAAAAACACTAAACCCTCACAATTCTCACAAACCTAATTGGCCAAATTAGGCTTGGATTGCAAAGCAAGTGGTTAAAGATGGGCTCACAAGATTGATGTAGTTCTAGGGAAGTATTCTCCTACCTAAAAAATATCTAATAAAACCATCTACTTGGTCCCTCCAATTGAATTAATTAATTTCACACCATTATGCATACTTCACTCGATAAATACAAAGAGATTTTCAGCCTAGGGCTTGATGCCAAAAATACCAAAACACCAAATCTCAACCTGTGCATTTGGAATCATTAAAAGTACATACCTACCTTTAATTTACCAAGTGGCTGTGATTTTCCACTACATAAATGCCAAGTTAGGGCCCCATTTAGACAACAAACTTGAATTTGGTGCTTTCCCAAACTGTATTCACCAAATTGTTTATAACTTCTACAATTCAACACCAAATGAGACCAAATCAAATGTTATAGAAACTAGATTCACTAGGATATCTTATCATGAAAATAATTCATCCCTACCAATCCATACACATCTATACAATCAATAAATGGTCAAGAAATCTAGTTAATTTTATTTAAAAATGCATCAAAACTCAATAAATGTCATCCAACCCCCTTGGAGAGGTTTAATAATGTTTAAATACCTCCATCCCATAGTTCCAAATGACCCATGGATTGTTACAACCATTTGAAACCAATTTGAACTTCTCAAGTAACTTTTGGAAAATTTGCTCAAGCAACATTTTGACAATTTTGCAACATTTTGAACCTAAATGACTTGGAATTGATTTTTATCACCTTGAAATGATCGAATATGACCAAAGTGATCTAAAATCATTGGAAATAACAACCAAACTCCTAAAAAACATAATCACACTTGATAAATTCTAACTCAAGATCCAAGTGGACTAAGGTGTCCCAAGGTTTATAGATATACCTTGGGGCCCCTTTACCACACAAAGTGGAACAAAAAACATGGAGGATGATCACAAGGATCCATCTCCTTATTAAAATGAAGTGAACATCCTAAATTGTAACCAAATTCTCTCTCTCTCTCTCTCTCTCTCTCTCTCTCTCTCTCTCTCTCTCTCTCTCTCTCTTTCTCTCTCTCTCTCTCTCTCTCTCTCTCTCTCTCTCTCTCTCTCTCTCTCTCTCTCTCTCTCTCTCTCTCTCTCTCTCTCTCTCTCTCTCTCTCTCTCTCTCACACTCTCTCTCTCTCTCTCTCACTCACTCATGTGCTTGTATTTTCTTTATATTTTAGAGCATTATGTGTTATTATATGTCTTGCTTCATTCTTGACAAAAATATGTACGTTTTGATCTTGGATATTATTTTTTATATGTTAATCATTTATGGTTAAGATATTACCCAGAAGATTCTTTATCATTTTTATTTAATTAATAGTATGTTAGAATAGATTAGTGTTTAGTTATTATTCATAGGTAAATTACATGTGCATCTATTTACATAAGCATTCAATTTTCATCATGTATATTCCTTTGAAAGGAATGGCGATGGAGTGGTTTTCCAAACTACCATATGTTATTAACACTTTTGAGGAATTGGCTTCCAAATTTGTGACGCATTATTCTTAAATAATATTAAACATGAAGTCACAATGATCAATTTATGTAACACAAAAAAAATGAGGGAGAAGGAATTTTTCTTTTCCTACAAAGATGGAGAGTGGTATTTTCTGGATACCCTCGAAGCGTGCTCGAAAAGGAAAAGATGGGCATCTTCATCAATAGATTGAATAATGAAATGAGCTATCAGTTGAGGTAACAATGCCCACATTCTTTCCAATACTTGATTGAGAATGGAGTTACTATGGAGAAATTATTAGTAAAATGTGGAGAACTCAAACTCTACAACGATAACAAGAATATTAATAACAATACTTTCAACAACAACAATAATAGGGCTCCTCCTAACAACAACCAGTTTTTGATAAAGAATAATAACAAGGGTATGGTTAAAGATGGAGTTGTGGAATAAAAAAACTTGAAGTCCACTCCATTTAATCTCATGAGAGGATCCAATCAAGATAATAATGTAAATCAAGCACCCAAAGTTCCCTTCAACAATAAAAACAACAATAACTTTGGGAACAATCAAGAGGCTAACAAGCCTAAACCCTTCTTTGCTCCATCTCCTAGAAGGAAGTTGAAAGTCTTGGGTGAACCCTTATTGCAAATAATATGATTAACTTACCTAGGGCTCAACCCTATGAACCACAAGTGAAACCCTCATGGTGGAGTGAGTCAAATATTTGTGAATATCATAGAAATCGAGGAAATAAGAAAAATGATTGCATGTGCTTGAAACATGTTGTACAAGACCTTATTGATAATGGTGTGAATAAATTGGAAGGACCTTATAACAATGAAGATCACAATGTATTCAAAACCCCTTTCTTCAAACATGATAAAGGAGAATCTTAAAATGCTAACAATGGGGGTAACAATGGAAATAACTCAAGAGGTAATAATAAAGTTAACTTTACCCACAGTTACGATAATATTATTAATTCCATATCCAGACATGATAGTACTATCAATGTTGTGGTAATAAAGGAACAATATAACAAGGAGACCTCTAATTTTGTTACTAGGGGGCAAGTAGCAATAATTACCCTACAAGAAAGTACCCCTAGAACTTTTGGTCCAACACAAGAAAATACTTTGGCTAAACAAGCATCTTCTTCAACAAGGCCTTATCATCTAGTCAATCAACTACAAAAGTCTCCGGCTCAGATTTCCATTTTGGAGCTATTGAAACTTTCTCCCAATCATAAAGAAACTTTGGAGAAATCTCTTATGGAAACTACCATTCCTGAAAATTTGGAAGAAAAAGGTTTTCAAACATGGTGGGTCATCTCATAGCAACTTATTTCTTATCATTTTCAGAGAAAGATTACATATCCATAAAACATCCTCAAAATATCCCATTGAATATAAGGTTTTGATTCAAAAACACTGTGTTAAAAGAGTCATCATTGATGGAGGAGCTGGCTTAAACATTTGTATCTTGAACCTAGTCAAAGGTTTAGTGTTATCCGAGTCATCTATTAATCCCACGAAACAAATCACTATAAAATCTTATGATGAGGAGGAAATATCTTATTAAGGAATGGTGGTTTTTCCCATTCAAGTGGGTTCAATGAAGAAAGATACCATTTTTCAAGTCCTTGAAATGAAATTAACTTATAATATTTTATTAGGAAGGTCATGGATTCATGAGATGCAAGCGGTGCCTTCAACCAATCATCAATGTATCAAGTTTCTATACATGGGTGAAGAAATAAATATTGGAGGAGATTCAAATTCCTTTCAATATTGCAATATGGTGAAACCTCTTCATGAGTTATTTATTCCATTTAATAGGGATGGATTTATTTGTAGTGTCATCATTGAAGAAATGAAAGAAGAAGGTCCTAATTCGACATTAAATGCTACATCTACTTCAAGTCCTAATGAAACTAACTTACCTACATCAACTAAGGGAAAAGAGAAAGTTAGTTATGAAGGTGACAGTTCTAATAAAAATTAAGTAAAATTTTCTACACCAAAGGAAGAAATTTTGAGACCTTCTAAGGATGAAAGAGAACAAACCAAAAAGGACAACTATCAAAAGATGAGTGAGATGATGCATGAATTTGAAAAATAATGTAGAATCAATTCAAAAGGTGTGGGGGAATATTTTGTTTCCTTATTTGACTTACCCACTTCCCCGAAGACACATGGAAAAGCTTCAAGTTCTCATCCACCCAAAAAATACAACTCTCATTTTGTGAGAGAGACTGACGAATCAACCATGGAAAAAGAAGATAATGGAGTTTTACAATGTCTTTATAAAGATGAGGATAATTCAAATGTCCCCATTGAAAGAGTGCAATGTGTCACCATCCAAACTGATCAATATTGAAAGGGATTTCAAATAATGAAAAAAATGGGATACAAGTGAAGAGGACCCTTAGGAATCAAAAATAAAGGCTTGCTAGAACCTATCCAACCTACTTGGGGGTCAAAGGATGGAAAATCAGGAATAGGGAATCAAGGGAAAGAATTTGGTTCAAGATCTATGCATGATTCTTAAGAGCATGTACATATGTTAGAATCTAAGAGTGAAGATGAATCGAGAGAATATGAATGGGATTCCCTATCTAAAGATTCTTGTCACAACAAAGAGGTAGATTTAATTCATACCTATGCTACTATAACTAATGAAAATAATCAAGCCAATCTAGATCAAGGGTCGAGTTCTATACATGTGCCAATTATTTCTCAAGAATCAAATGTAGGACAAGAATCTAGTGACAACCAATGGATAGGTAAACCTTGGGTACCTTCGTGGGGGGGGGGGAGGTAATTAAAAATTTAGATTTAATCCACAAGTATTTTTTGCATGGAAACCTATGAGGAGTCTAGTGAAGATAATTTTGATTCGACTTCTATGGAACACCTCAAACGAGCACATGTTATTGAATTGAGTGATACAATGTATGAACCCTATAATGAAATCATGTCCTTGAACCCTACAAATGAAAACTTACCTAATGATTCCTTAGCCCTTATTCATCCTGAGCTTATTGATTTGGACTTGACTGAACCTAATGACTTATTCTATTTTCCCAATGACAATGCTATGGACCAATACCTTAATGTCATTGTGTCATCTTCCACCAATGAATTCAATCCAAAAATGATGATGGAGGAAAGGTTACAATCTCTTAATCAACAAGATAAAAGGAAAAAAATTTAAAAAATGAAAAGGTCTAGTGGTGAAAACCACCATGTGGCAGTACTAGACCCCAAAAAAGTAAAAATAAAGGATGTTTCCAAAGGTGAAAACCCAACTGTGAAACCTAAGGAAGAGATATTGGATGCTTTACCTAAACATGAAGAAGAGAGATCTCCTATCCTAATTGAGCCAACAGAAAATGTCAATATTAGCATGGAATTGGAACCTAAATTCATTCATTTAGCAGCATCATTGACTCCAACAGAAATGAAGAATTTCATTGAATTATTTCAAGAAAAGAAAACCAACTTTGCATGGTTGTATGCAGATATGCTAGGATTGGATTCAAGTTTCATAATGCACCACCTTAATGTGAGGCCCGACATAAAACCTGTGAAGAAAAAGTTGAGAAAAATGCATCCCCATGTGACTTTATTGGTGAAGGCATAATTGGAAAAGTTACTAAAAGCTGGCTTCATAAGAGTAATAGCTTATGTAGAATGGATTTCCAATATTGTACCTATTACTAAACATGATAAATCTATTTGAGTATGCACAGATTTTAGAGATCTTAACCTTGCTTTCCCTAAGGATGATTTTCCGTTATCTAGTATTGATGCTATAGTATATTTAATGACAAGAAATTCCATGTTTTCATTGATGGATGGATTTAGTGGCTACAATTAGAATAGAATTGCACCTGAGGATCAAGAAATGACTAGTTTCACTTGCCCTTGGGGTACTTTTTGTTGGAATTTTATGCGCTTCAGCCTCAAAAATGCTAGAGAAACCTATCAAAGGGAAATGACAACCATCTTTCATGACATGATGCATACTTTTCTAGAAGATTATGTGGATGATATCTTAGCAAAATCACATGAAAGAAAATACCATTTACCTATCCTAGAAAATATTTTTACAAGATTGGAGAAATTTAAAGTAAGGTTAAATCCAAAAAAATGTGCATTTGGTGTTCAATCCGGCAAGCTATTGGGCTACATAGTTTCAGCAAAAGGGATAGAAGTGGATCTGGAAAAAGTGCAAGAAATCATGGAAATGGAACACCCAAAAACATTATTCAAATGAGGTCACTATAGGGAAGACTTCAATCCATTAGAAAATTCATCTCTCAATTAGCGGAAAAGTGCCACTCTTTTACCCGATTGCTAGACAAGCATACTATTTTTAAGTGGGATGATGAATGTGAACAAGCTTTTACCCTATTGAAGACATACTTGGTTAATCCACCCAATTTGATGCCTCCCATCAAAGGAAAACCCTTACTATTATACATTTGAGAAACAAAGAGATCTTTAGGGGTTTTATTGGCACAAGAGGATGATGAGGGTAAAGAAAGAGCCATTTATTACTTAAGAAGAACCTTGATCAAGTATGAGTTGAATTATAGCTTCATGGAGCGGGATTTCTAGCGGTGGTTTTTTCCTCCCAAAAAATATGACATTACATGTTGATGCAAAAGGTTAAGTTGATTTATAGAATTGATCCACTAAAGTATTTGCCTAGCAAAACAACCCTTACAAGAATAATTGCTAAATGAGTGATGGTATTAAGTGAATTTGACATTGAGTATGTGGACTAAAAAGATATCAAGAGACAAGTCATAGCTGATTAATTTGCTGAAAATCCTTTAGTGTCTACTCATCCTATTCAGGTAGAATTTCCAAATGTAGAGATAGTAAATGTGGAAGCAAATGCATGGAAATTATATTTTGATGGATCCTACACTCAGCATGGATCAAGAGCCAAAATTCTATTGATTACAACACAAGGATACACCATTCCTAAGTCCTACAAACTTGTGTTCCCATGCACCAAAAACATTGAATAATATGAAGCTTCAGTCATAGGCATTAAAATGGCTTTAGAATGGAACGTCACCGAACTGCAATTATATGGGGATTTACAACTGGTCATCAATCAAATTAATGATGAGTATCAAACTAAGGATGACAAATCAATGCCATATAAAATGATGGTAGATAAATGGAAGAAATATTTTTTCTTGATCACATTTGAGAAAATCCCAAGGGATAAGAATAGAGCAACAGATGCTATGACTTCTTTACTTTAAATGCCAGATTAGAATGCTAGGTATGAATTCTTGGTGGAAGAGTTGGTGAAACCTGCTTTTGACCTACCTAAAACTCAAGCCATTTTCCTTATAAATGGACATAAATCACCTTGGTATGGACCCATTTTTACCTATCTAAAAGGCCAATTTTTACCTTTAGACCAAACCCACACCCAAAAATGACACTTCATATGTCAAGCGGCTCCTTACACTATCCTATGTAACACATTGTATCACAAAAGTATTGTCGGAACGCTACTTAGGTGTCTAGAGGATGAGGAATAAAATTTATCTTTGCGATATGTTCACGATGGTATTTGTGGGTCTCATTTGAGTGGGTTAAATCTAGCCAAGAAAATCCTTCACATGGGGTATTTTTGGAAAACCTTATAAAAGGATGCTTGCCACTTCTTCAAAGTGTGTTGAAAATGTCAATATCATGGAGACATTATCCATGTGTCCACACAAGAGTTACACCCATAAATTACACCATGGCCATTTTACCAATGGGGATTTGATCTTATTGGAATTATTTACCCACCTTCTTCCAATGGTCACAAATACATCATAACTATAATAGAATATTTTTAAAAATAGGTAGAGGTCATGCCATTGACAACTGCAACGGGAAAATAGATCTCTATGTTTATTCTCAATCACATAATTTGTAGATATGGTATTCCTCATGCCATTATCATGGACAATGGAAAAAAATTCAAGAATAAAGATGTGTATGAATTATTGAAAATATCGGTTGAAAATTCAGGAAGAGATTGACACATACAAATAAACCTGGCATCATGGGCCTATAGAACAAGCATTCAAACACCAATAGGAGAAAAACCATTTTCTTTGGTTTATGGGGCAGAAGTTGTTCTACCTTTGGAGGTTGAGATCCTATCCTTAAGAGTCTCATTCCAAGGATTGATAAATGATGAGGACTATAGGGTTGCACAACTTCAACAATTGGAATTGTTGGAAGAACATCAAATACAAGATTATGAGCATTTCAAAGTGTATCAATACAAAATATCAAGGAACTACAATAAACATATCAAACCTAGAACATTTCAAGTAGGAGACTTAGTGTTGAGAGAAAACCCTAAAAACCAAGCAGAGAGAGAAAAGAAAGGAAAATGGGAGGCAAATTTCCTTGGACCTTTTTTGATTAATTCTTCTTTTGGAATAGGGACATACAAGCTAGCTGATTGTGAAGGTGATGAGTTGCAATAACCTATTAACAAGATCCATTTAAAGAGGTTTTATACCTGATCAGATGAAAGAGTATAGGTTAGAAGAATATCAGACGAGAGTGTATCTGATGAGTTTAGAATCACTCTTTGTACATGAGAAAAATTCAAAAATCCAAAAACATGAGAAAAGTTCAAAATCCAAAAAAATGAGAAAGATCAAAAATTCAAAAACAATGGAAAATCAGAAAAGCATAAAAAGAGGAAAATTGAGCATGAAGAAAGAAAAAATATTCAAAATATCAACAAATGGTTGTCTTGGTGAAAACCTAGAAAATAGGCACCTTGATAATATCAAAAAAAAAAAAAGAGGGAAAAAAAAAAAGAATTTTTTTTGAAAAAGAGAAAACTGCCTTGGTGAAAACCTAGCAATAGGCACCTTGGTAGCAGAAAAAGAGAAAAAAAGAGCAATAAATTCAAAAGATGAAAACCTAGAAAACACACTTTTTGATCTCTTAGGTCTTACCTAGTTGCATTTGTACATATTGCCTTTTGCATCATCCCATTTTTATATCCTCATTGCATCCGTCATTTGTGCATAGCCATAATAAAGTCTTTGAGCTGCATTTTTAAATCATTGTCACATACTAGGTTTCATTTTCCCAGATTTATACATGGTCTCATATTCATTTGAGGGGTGAAGCATTGGTTTTGATACAAACATATTTGAAAGTGCTACTTTTTGGTCACATGACATGAGAGATTTTTATAACTTCAGAGAAGAGATACTTTTGAACCTTTGATGGATATCATTATTCAACCCAAGCATTGAATCTTACAACTTGATCCTTGAGCTTCATGACTTTATTATCAGGATTAAAAATTGAGAAAACATAAATGATAAGAATGAATGGAATTCTATTGAAAATCTTGTTACAATACAAAACACTTGGAGTTTTTTTGATGATGTTCACTGAATCATGCTCTTTTTAGCTAATTAATGATGTTTCAACTAGATTGGCAATGATGAAGACATGATATTTTCTTGATTTTGTGTGACTATTTGGAGGAAGATCCACCAACTTATGTGAATTCATCTAGGGACATGGTCATCAAAGAATCATTGAGGACATTCATGTAGGAAGGAGGGTTAACCTTTGTTTGTTTACGCAAATGGATACCTTAGATATTTAGATCTTCCATATCTTAATACCAAATCCAATTGCAACATTGAATCCGATGAAATGAGTATTCAGACTCCCATAGTTGATTATTCAACTAGTGAGGGTTGTAATAGTTTCTAATGGTTACAAAATCTATGATATCATTATTCATATTATCATGATGTGGTTATCCAATTAGTGATGATTATACTTGCTTCTAGTTCCACAAAGCTTAATGATGCAAATATATCTTCTTTTTAATTTCTTTTGCAAAGAGAAAAGTGACAGTTAGTTGCATTTCATGCTTAGATTAATTGCATTTAGGGGATTTCCTAAGTTCAAAGGGGTTAAATATTGAAAAAGTGGATATCTTTATCTTGGTTCACATGAATCAATAATGAAGACTTTCTTGTACATTTATCATTGCATTCATTAAACATTAATCATTATTTATACATAAGTTATACATCATTATTCATTATCAAACTTACATTAAACATTTTATCATTCATATAGGTGCATATAATTGAAATATTGCATTATAAAAATATAAAAATTACATACATTCATGTATACCATTGCATTGCATTTATCATTTAAGATTGCATCGATCATAAAAAATTAGAAACGATATAGAAATAGATTTGTATACATATTCATTCATCAAACTATGTCATACATAAGACACTACATCCATAGCATGTAGTTATAAAATGCATAAACATCATATAGAATCATAACATCAAAGAAATTCTATCATATAGCATCAAGGAAATTAAAATGATCAAGTCCTCATAAATATGAATCAAATGTTTGTCATAATCAAAGCTACATGATATCAAAATGGTACATCAAAAGTCCTAATCACATCAACATCTATTACATCTAATAAAAATACATATAATCCAATGATATCTCAAATCATCCATGACCCGCCAAGGGAACCTAAAGCATCTCCTATACTTGAACCACCTGTACCATCTGGATCTATGTCCACTAATCTATCATGTGTAGTAGGAGGTTCTTGACTGGTACTAGCTATACTTGACATCTGTGCCATCATGATCATAAATTGTTGCATCATGTTCACAACCTGATCAATCCTACTAGTAAATTTCACCAAACCAGTCTATAATCCCTACACATCCTACTTTAACCTGGTAATGGTACCTGGCTGAATCTGTGGCTACACCTATGGCTATACCTACGACTATACTTGTATCTGTGGCACCTGTTGTGCTAGAATCTAAGGAGCTAAAAGCACCTGCTATTCCAGAATTTGTGGACCCTGCCCATGTCTAGCAACATGTATCTACACCTGTCTTGTGACTCTTTGTCATTTCTGACCCCATACTACTAATGGTACTACGTGTATTGGCCTCATCCTGAATCCACCATCTCTCCCTCATGCATGACCACCTCTTATCTGTGGTCCTCCATGACCCTCATCTCTACCTCTAGCTTATTGAGGTACTCTCTATCTCAATGGAGCTCTTTTTTTTCCACCTCCATGAACACCCCCACCATCATCATCATCATCATCTGAGGTATCATCTATATCAGGAATCAGTTCACTAGGATAAGTGAACCAAGGGAATCTCTTTCAAACAAACCACTATGAGTAATCTATTGACATCCCTACATCTGCTATATGCTCTCACATATCCCACTACATGCATCCTAGTTTGTCTATCTGATCACATGCATACTGGTAATCCACATTTTCTCCCCATAGATATATCTTATTATGGACCTGAGAATACAGTGCCAAACCCTATGGTATATCTTGAATCCTCCCATATTTATGGGATACTCTATAGAAGAAAAAACTCTAGATCACAAGAGGTGACTGACCTATCATCCATCAAGGAGTGCACATAAATGGAAACTCATCATCATTCTCTTGCCATGCCTCACAACCTAGATATGGTCTCCAAATAACATGATCAATGTCATCAATCATATGATTCTAGTAATCTATTTTTCACATTTGAGGATGAACAACCATTCTCTCATACAGATATGCATAAGGCCATTTAGGATCTCTTTGTCAGGTAGCTATTGATCTCAATACAAGAATGTGCTCCCATGTCCATAACTATAATAACATCGCTCCAGCAAATAATGAAGCACTACCCCTATACACTACATGGTGAAACTCATTATACAACTACACTAGTATTCAGGAACCTTAATCAAATCTATGAGGATCTACAATGATATCCTCAATGATTCGACCCCAACCAACTACAAAACCATGACTATAGTGATCTAGTAATTGAACTACACTGATCAATGCACCCAAAACTACAGGTAGAGTAGGGAAATAAGAAAACTACACCCATGTGATACTCTCATCTCCAATATTCCAATCTCCGAAGGCTCATCTACATGAGATGTCATCATACACTTGATCATAATATACCTTCTCTCCTCGATTCAGGATCTGTAGCAATTTGTACAGATCCTTAGGTGTAATTGTCATCTCTCCCATGGGAATATAAAAGGTATTATGGTCAGAGTGCCATCACTCTACCAGTGCTGTGAGAAGTCCATAGTTCGTCTAGAATCGAGGAAGCTCTAGAAGATAGAATAAATTTCATCTATTGATAATGTGTCTCTTATGCCCTAACAACTGATATACCATATCAGCAAGCCAAGTTGGGACACTCTGGACATATAACTCCCAGAATGGAACCTATTTTTTGCAAATCAAGTGGATTCAATTAGTATCATCATTTAAGTGGATTATCCTACATCAATCTATCATCAAACAAACCTATCAATCTTTTGAGGAACATCAACTATTTTTCCTAACTCTATATCGTGAGAAGGGGAAAATACATCAGTTTATCCTATCCTACCAATCATATTTATATAATCAAACATCCAGTTAATCGATCATCCTAACATCCTAAATATTTGGTTTCATTAATAAATCCAACCTGCTTATCTTTGTTATCAATTTGGTATTCAATCTATCAGAGACGACCACAAACGATCAAGGTTCTTCAATCTTTACACCTAGGCATCACTTGTCCTATGTGTACATGAAATTTTAAAGGGTGTACGCATCATTTCATGCTACATGTAACTTTACCTATCATACATGGTATTTCATCATTCATAGGTGTAACATAGCCTAGTACATGATACTTTATAGCATACGAGTGACTTAATCACTAGTAAGTGTAACTTAAATCTAGGGTTTTGGCTAGGGTTTCATACATGTGACTTATTTCTTACTATGTGTGAATTGGGAGTTTTCCTACATAAAATTTTACAATTTTCTACATGTCGCTTCACTATGTGGACGCGTAACATTACCTATCTACGTGCAACGTAACAACATACTACACATCACTTAACTAAAAAATGCATAAAATATCCCTAACTAGGCATTGAAACATCAATTAAATGCAATAAATTCTAAAATAAATGTTGGAGAAGGTTAAAATCACTCATCGGAGGTCCATAGTCAGCTGGTCTCTAAAATCTGTGGCCTCTCTTGAACCGATGCTCTTGTATGGGGACCACCATCATCATATTCTCACAAAGTCTCAAAGCTAAAATAGGAGGTCAAAAGTGAAAATGAACCTTTTACTTATTTTTATACCTTTTGACCTAATTTGATGATATTTGTATCCTTTTTTAACTTTAAAAGTGACATTTTTCACCACCGGGGCATATTGTGATCAATTTTTCATATCATTCTCAGAAATGAAAACATAATTGACGTAATTATTTCATTTGTCAATATCTTGTTGCCTCTGCTATCAATTTCAATTTCATTTCTAAGGGGGCATAATATCATCAAAATATTTATTTTTATCACATTTTGAACAAAACTTGGGGCACTACAAGTTCAAATTGCTATAAATGGGGCTTTTTCATTAGTTTTTTCACATTAGGGTTTTTAGTCATCAAGTTTCACATTAGATTCACATAAGGTTTTGCATCAAGTTTCAAATTAGATTTTCATATCAGACATCGTTGTATCAAATATCAATCAATCTATCAAATTAGATTAGGACATCAATTTTCTTTGAATCAATGTGCTTCACACATCAATTCAAAGAGGGGCATTTGTAGACTCCTAAATTTGGTCAGGTGTATTTTAATCGATTGGAAGGAAATTTTATTAAATCAAATGGACCAATTTAATAAAAAGAGACTAAATTACATCAAATCAAAGGATCAATTAATAAATATATCAATTAATTAAATATAATCCTAAAAGGCATAAATCTAAGCTATATAATTGATTTAATCAATTAGTTGTATAGTTTAAATCAAAAATCAATATCAACCTATTCCCTTACATGGATAATTTAATTAATTAATTGAACTAATTAAATCCTTATTTATTTCAACAAAGGGGATAAGAATTTGAATAACCAATGAGAATCAAGGATTGAAATCACATGGATCACTCCAAACTTTGCAATCTTGATCACTCATTTTAATTTTTAAAATCCTCACCACTCAATTTGTCTCTTTGTCCCAACCTTTGAGGCCACCATTTAAATTGTCTCCCCATTTGAAACCATTTAAAATCCCCCAACTCAACCATGCTTTAATCATGATCAACTTAACTCTACCCCTATCCTTGGGAAATCCTATAAATAGCAAGCATTTTGAGCGCATTAAGGATCCTACACATTCATGAGAAATTTCATCTACACTATAGACAATTTTATCAAGAGCATATCATTTAAGAACATAATTGAGAATAATTTAGAATAATTTGAGCATGATTGAATGAAATTGCATTGCAATTTGAGAGTTGTGAGCTATAATAGGCATCATCTAACATCAATTCTCATTCTAGGACTATCACTAATGGATATTAAGATTGAGAGCTTCATTAGCATGTTTAGTTAGAGAGCCATGGAATGTTAAATGCTATTTTTTCAATTCTTTAGATTAAATTGTACTTTTTTCCATAGAATTTATAGATTTCACCTTAATTTCATGAAGGTATAGTTTATATATACACAGTTCCTCTACCACTTTGACCTCTTTTAGCATAACCTCCAAATGAGGTATCAACATTGTTTGAATTGAAATCAATTTCACCCTCATTCTACCATCATTATCCATAAGCTTAGTTAGTCTCCCTTGGGCATGTGTAAACCTACTAAAATTAAAAGAGTTTGAACTTGCATCCATGCTTAGTGACTATCTTGTTGACTTTAAATCTATTTGTAGCTTCTGAATAAGATGTTGATTCTCCTTTGTAAAGAATTCAATATCACAGTTATTTGTATAAAGAGAGACTATTCTTGATTACTTCTTTTAAGTTGTTTACTAGATCAGAAAGTGCAACCTGCTTCTCAGTAAGCTTTACTGTAACTTTCTCAAGTACCTTTGTCTCAAATTTTCTCTTGGATCATTGTAGGATTTTCTCATTTGCATGTATGTCATCGGTGTTCACCTTATGAACAATATGAACAAGTTGTTCCAAGATAGGTTCCTTCTCATTTAGGTCTTGAAATTCAAATGCATCAATAAATATTTCTTTTATTTCATGTAATACCTTCTTCTTTCGATGCTCTTATTTCAATTCTTCTTGCTTCCTCGTAATGTTCAATAAGTCTTGCAAGATTAACATTTGTTCGTAACATAAGTTATCAGTATCCCATGTTGGAATTACTATAACTTCGTTAAGTGTAACTTCAAAGCTCTTATCTTATTCTTCTTTTTTTTCTTCTTCTTCATTGGCTCTGGTGAGATGCTACTTGGTTTGTGTTGATCTTTTAGAATACTAATATCACCACTGAATAATACTATCTCCTTATGAGTATTAAGTATCTTCTCAGCAGATGTATCAACACTCTTAACTTTAGTAAATACCAGAGGAGTAACATTAGGTAATTGTACCAAACCTTGAATAGCCTCTTCCTCCTTAGGTTCATGCACCTCCTTGGGCTTCATAGTCTTAGTAATCTTTGTGGCTTCTTTAAGTGATTTGGAGATATCTACTAGAGACTTATCTTCTTATTCTTCTTTTCTTGTATCTCCCTCTGCATTGTCTTCAAGATTGGCCTCAGTAGGTGAATCTATAATTATGAGTGCCTCATTTCCCTATTACTTGGTATTCAAACCTTGTGTTGCCTTATAAACTGTTAACTCTAAAATTTGTTCTTCGTCAACTTTATCTTTCTCTTCATCTTCAATATTTTCCTTCAACTCATCCTCAACAATGTCAATCATTTCATTTTCAATATCAATATGTGTCATATCCTCAGTGTTTCTAGATCATCAATGTCTTCTTTTTTTCAAGATTAATTTGTCTAGATGTGCCTTCATATTTATTCTTGTCAACTATTAATCCAAAGATGATCTTCCATATCCTTGGGGTTTGCTGCACAACAACTTCTACATCATTCTTCAGTATGGAATAGGCTCTCAGTTTAGGAATGAATCTATTCCTATGTTGATCCATAAATTTATCTTTCTACTTCTTTGTTAACTAAAGCATAATTTGAGCTAATGCTCCTTCTCTGATTTTTCCTTTATGTCATCATGGCATGCTTCCATCTCTCATCAATTTTGTTTTCTAGCTCATCGGGGACTAGGTTCCCAATCTCCAAAGATGTCATCTTATATGATACTAACATGTCCATCATAGTTTCTTCTATCTTAGCCTTATCAAATTTTATTAATTTCTCAAACTTAGTAAACTTAAAACCTGAAAAACCTATTGAATTTCGGATGTTGTGACAAATTTTATCAACATTAGAAGTGTGTTTATGTGTTTCAAATTTTAAATTGTTGATGTACTCAACTTCTGTCAATTCTTCATCTTCTTCATCTTTACCCATAACATACTTTCTTCTCAGCTTCCTTTTAGGGTGGGTTGGCTCAAATTCTGTTTGAACTGGTTTTATTTTTCCTGAGCTTACCCCTTCAACATCCTTTACCAAATTTGTCTTTGGTGTCTCGTCATATAGAGTAACTGTTGATGCTCTGGTTCTTGGTCAAGAAGTGGCAAGAGGAGTTGATTTCTATTGGAAAATCCTCTTCTTGGCTGGCTCAGCAACCATCACTTTCTTTCCCTTTTTTTCCACTTCGACATCATCATCACTTTCCTTAGAAT
This sequence comes from Thuja plicata, assembly GCA_018584345.1. Lineage (NCBI taxonomy): Eukaryota > Viridiplantae > Streptophyta > Pinopsida > Cupressales > Cupressaceae > Thuja > Thuja plicata. The sequence continues at coordinate 1,644,753 of MU227088.1, read as the reverse complement.
CACTAGATTGGTCCTCTCCTTGACCCATTGTGATATATAGTGGTGCATCTTCTTGTTCTTCTCCTAACATCTTCTCAAGATTCTTCACAATTTTCTTTCTCTTCCTCTCCATTGTTTAAACCTTAAAATTTGAAGTTATCTTTTTTTTTAGCTTCATCATAGTTTCAAAATCTCTTGGCCTTCGTATCTATTTCCTTTGCAAGTAGAGCTATGATAGCAGCAGATGTTTCATCTATGTTTACTTTATAGGGAAATGGCCTTAGCCATGCTACCCTTGGTAATACAGCTTGCACATAGGTGTTATCAATATCAACTAGAAAGAAAACATCATTTTAAAGTTTCTCCACTAGTGATACCAGGATTTTTCTCCTTAATATCATCTTTTTCTTGAAATCCACAAAGTAATTACCCATCACAGTATCAAAATTATCTCCTAATTGTTGAGTGAACTTAGTAATCTGAACTGTTATTGGTTGGTCCTGACTCCATACAAAATCTTCAATTGTAGGAAAAGTGTTCAATACATAAAAGAACATACAAACAAGTAAGGAACCTAACTTACACATAGAGTTCTTTGCCTTCCTTATTGCTGATAGGCTCTTGGAAAGTTGACTCAACTATAACTAGGCAAGATCACAAGTATGATCCTTCTTTACTATTTTCCATGCCTGATCAACTACTACACATGGGACACTCTCTGATATATTGGATTTATAGAATTTGTGTGCAATGACTCTGACTCTGAATCAATTTCTAGATCGGTGATCATAGAAATTGTCACTCCTTGTTTGATCAACTCAACCAAAGTGAACTTTTCAATATCCTATTTTTTATGACAATGCATTGTAAACTTGCCTTGCACAATGGGATAACCAATAACTTGGTGAATAATATATTTTTTTATCTTTAATGGCCCATTTTACAACCATAGACACATGTAATGTGTCTTGCTAAACACAATCTTGATTCATTCAACCTTAAAGTCACATGGGAAGTCTAGGGCATGGAATAACCCTTTCTCAAAAATATGCTGGTAATCATTCTTTAAATATTTGTTTTCACATAGTTTATCATACCCTTCCCACAAATAAAAGTCTCCAACTTCTCCAACTCTACCCACATAACATTATCGCACATCATGGATCATGAGTACCTTAGGTAGAATCGATGACATGGCTCCTGCAAGATCTCCCTTCATCGCAGTTTCAGGAATGATTCAAAAATTTTGTGGTGCACATATGTCACTTCTGACCAACTAAACATTCATTAGTGCCTTGTCTTGTCTTTGCACACCAATTGATGAACTAGCTACCATTTTTAAAAGTTAGTGTTTGTGAAATAGGTTCAGTGTAACTCAACAACAACTGGTCTTCAACCTTCTCAATACTTGTTGATGATGCATAAGTGGAATCTTTTCAAAACCTACTCAAATTGCTCTTAAATCACCTTACAAAGTTCTCTACAAACTCTAATCACTATGTGGAATGAAGAATAAATTCCTAAACTGATTATATACCCTCAAATGATCAGATTAGGTCTTCAATAAATTCTTCCTGCAGTGGTAGGTGGATAACATTTTTCTTCTGTCCTTGATTCAATTGCTTGGTTATCATACACCACTCGGTCAAAACAATGACTTGGACACTACTGATGCTCGGTCAACATATCAGCTTGGTCAATATTGTAGCTTGACATATGTTGATACTGATGCTCGATATCAAATATTCATTACAATTATTTTTCTTGGTTCCTGCTTCAGGTCCGTCCTAATGCATCTTAATTTATCTAGATATGGAATCTAATGCATCTTATGTTAGCAACTGGTGTAAAATATATATTTTTCAGAAAACAACTCCTTACATACCTTTCTTCTTAATTAGAAGTAGTGTGATCACCTGATCCATCAGATTGGGTGATCTCAGCTTCACTAGATCCACTACTACTCGCATCTTCTTTCCTTCTCCATGTGAGATTCATCTGACTCCTTATCTTCTCAATAGTAGTGTGTTGGGGCTTTGGTCTTGCAATCTCTCTTGGTTTGACTGATCTTGTGACAACTATAGAAAACCATACATCCATTCGTCCAACTCTTGGATTTACCTCTAAAATATGTACTTATACAATTTTCTGCAACATGACCATATTCATTGCAATAATGACAATTGTGCCTTGTATTATAATCCCAATTGAATGTGTTACCTTTCCTTGGTGTATTGCCTTTTTTCTTGGATGTCCATTTGGATTTTGTGTTAGATCTACAATTATGGGTTTTATCACCAAAATTTTCACAATTGTATCAATGTCCTTGGAATCTAGGTGAAGTAGGTGTATTTCTAGTCTTTGACCTGCATTCATGTGTCCGATGTCCATGGTTATTATAGTAAAAAAAGTATCCATTGAGTTTAGGTTTAGAATTTGACTTAGTATTCTTTCTTTGGCATATGTTTGTTGTGCGACTTGCTTTCCCACAGTGATAACATGTAGGCTTGTTGTTCTTCGGCTTTGCATTCCTCAATTCTCCACTCCTTGATGGTTCTCCTTCTTTAGTGGAAGACTAGTGCTCTATATGTCCAAGTCCATATGCGTCACTATTCCTTCTTGGTGATATCATTATTTCCTCAAATTATATCAATGCTTCATTTGGTTTGTTTATCCTCTCAATAAGTTCTCTTTTAGATCTCAATTCATTTTTCAGTTCATTGTTCTCAGATCTTAGATATGTGATTTCAATTTCTTTTCTGTTTATCTCCTGATTTACAAATAACACCTAGTTCCAAATGATTATTTTTGAGCTTCTGCTCATCACTAGTGCTTTCATCAAGTCTGATAGCCATCTGTCTCTTATCTTCTTCTATCATTGTCTTATCTTTCATAGCTTTCTTATTTTGATCAATCACCTTACATAGTGTTATTGATTGAGTTTCTTTTTCTATCTTCATACTTTTTACCTGTTCTTTCAGTATGTTTTTTTCTCCAATAGATCTACAATTGATGCATTTCTTTCTTTGAGATCTTCATTGTCAAATAGACCTTCAATGTCTTCTTCTCTATATAGAGTATCTTTCATCTAAGTTGCTAATTCCTTCCTAGCATTTAAGGATTTCCTCAATTCTTCTCTTGCTGTCTCAAGCTGCTGCAGTGCCCATTGAATATCAATCTTTTGATTCTCAATGACCTTTCCAAACTTATAATCCTCCATTTCCAAGATCTTAACTCTCAAGTTTTTAGACTTCTTTTAAGAGAACAAAGCTTTGATGCCAATTTTTGGAAGTCTAATATGGGAAAGCAGTAACTGAGAGGAGGGGATGAATCAGATCTATAAACATTCTACCAATTCTAAACAAAATGATTCAACCATGTATTCATAAACATAAACTAAAATGTTGTAAATAGTTAACATGTAATTATGAACACATAATACAAAGATTTTGGTAACCTAGAAACCCTTGAAGGTAAAACTGGGTCGGGGATGACACCCAAAAATATTCACTATTGTAGTAATAAAGTATTCTTGTTAGGGATACAAAGTTTTGATCACTTATGATGATCTACCCTGTGAGGGGTCTGCCCTCTTAAGAGATTTCATACTTATACAATCTACCTTATTAAAGGATTTAAACTTACAACAAAGTAAGCACTCGATTAAGATATTTACAAAGGCCTATTAGGACCATTCTATTAAGAGATTTACCTTGATTTACTTGTTAAAATGTATTAATACCCGATCCTTCAGTCTGCACCTCAAATGCTGATAATGGATCTCCTCTTTCCAACTCTTAAGTGATCTCCCAATTTTATTTATCTATGTTATTCTCTTCATTTCTATGCTCAGTCACTCTCTAGTCAATGCTTTAGATATGAAAAACATGCATATACTTCTAATCTCTTCTCTTCACATCGACATCCAAACATATAATTTATAACATAGATGGATTAGGGTTTGAAGAATCCCATATATAGACCACCCAAATCAAGATCAAAAATCTAGATCCATCATCTTTTGTTGCTTAGGCATCCCTAATTTTGATTAGTTGCATGGCTTGCATAGAGATTCATGATCATTAAAATAACAAATAATTAATGCATTAAATCTTTGTGCATGATCATCAAATTCTCCATAGAAGTCATCCAAAATGGTTTACCTTGGTGTTTGTGCTATTCCAAACACATCTACAAAAACTATTTTACTTGGCATACCCAATCACTGGTTCTTGGTCAATATTGTCTTGCTCAACATAACTATATGATGTCACTTGACACTAAATCTTCTATGAAAATCGGTAATCATTCTACTCAAACTCCATTGAGTACTCCATGACCTCTAAATTTATGGACAATAACTATTTCTTGGTCTAGGCCTTAGTGGGATGGCTTGGTCACAGTGATGAGAAAACAACCTGCCTTGATTATGACTAAGTGTGGGACACTAATAGACAACAAAACTTGGAGATCAACAGTGCCAAGTGGGTTTTTGGGAATAAACTCAATGAAGATTGAGATGTAATCAGAAACAAGGTGAGGCTTGTATGAAAGAGATATGGACAAGAAGAAGGACTAGATTATGGAGATACTTTCTCTCTAGTAGAAATATTAGAAGGGGTAATAATTATACTTGCTTATGCTTCTTACAAGAAACTTAAAGTATTTCAAATGGATGTCAAGTCAGACTTCTTGAATGGAATTCTTGAAGAAGAGATCTACATAGAACAACCAAATGATTTTGCATTGACAAAGGAGAAGGACATGGTTTAAAAGCTATAAAAGAGACTATATGGAATGAAACAAGCTCCAAGGGTATGGTATAAAATTTTACATTCCTATACTATTCAAATTAGTTTTTATAGAAAAAGTGATGATAGTGTTGACGGGACTTTGTGATCGGTCCTATCAACAGTGATAAGTTGTCACGGAGTACCAGGGTAGTGGCCAACTTCACCTGTCAAGGTTTTCCAGAGAATAAATCCTCTGAGCCTTCAAGAATCTAAATTTTAGGTCTTGATGGTTCTAGGAAGCTACATTGGGTAAGTGACTGTTTGTGCGGGGGGATAGATGGTTTTACTCATCTTCTTCGGAGATTTCGGTGATGGGTCAAGGTTTCATGCAAGCATGTTAACTTTACCAAATAAATTACAAAAGATAGACCAAGGTTAAAGTTTGTTACTTCTATTTATAGTTGTGCAACATATTTGAAAGACCAACCATGCTCGAATGTAAGAACTACACTAAATACTGAATGCATACAGAATCAATGATTCATACATATCCAATAGAAAGGGGAAGTGAGATCATTAATCTAAAAAAAACATTTGAGAAAGGGACATTAGAAACATACAGCACAAAAATATATCGCTAACTCAGAGATCAGAACAATAAATAAATCATTTCCACAAGGTGTTCCTCCTTCTTCATTAACTTAAAGCATTCCAACCTTGCTGGCACATACATCCATGGCTCCAATGGAGCATCTAACTACTAAGAACTATTGAGCATTGAGCTCCTGAAACAACTAAAAATGAAAAGCTATTTGCTATTACTTGCTGGACTGCAAAATCATAAATTTTGTCAAACCTTGTTATGAGGTTAGACTTCTTATTTATACACATAGTTTTCCCTAAAACTAACCTAATCTAACTGTACACTCAACACATTAAATACATTATCCAGTGGCCGGTACTACCTACACCACTTACAATCACCTTGAAAAGAGTAGAGGTCTGACAAGACAGAGGAAGAAGACAAGGATATAAGTTGGAAGAATCAGCATAGAAGAGAGTGTCAGGTTATTAACAGAGGAAATCTGATCTTCCCAGTATCTAAGGCAACATGCCTCATCAATGTAAAATATGGCTCATTGTCTTCGATGCACCAAGTAGTAAATGTGAGAGCGACACCTTGGGTGAATCACCTCTCAAAGCCATCCCTTTGTCTGACATGCCTTATCAGGATCACCTACCTGGTGACCCCTTACTAACTGCTTGACAATGACCAGCTAGCTCCAGGGAACCTGGACGCGGGTCACTAAAAGAATTCAAAACTTTAGACTTACAATAGATCTAAAAATCTGTAATTGAGTTGTATGTATAAATAGATCATTAGTGTTTTAGTTTAACCATTGAGGAATAAAGCCTCTTAACCAAGAAAGACTTAAAATTCTTTTACAATTGTGATACATCCCAAGGACTATCAAAAATTTTTATCACAAAAGTAGCATTGGATATGCCTAATACCTATTGACAGGCCAAGTGAGTTTGATCAAGGATGGTAGCATTAGATGCCAGATACTAGTTGACAAACTATATCTAAATCCCTTAACAAGGTCACACCTAACAGTGTGTTTGTAACCTTTAACAGGGTTGGATCCTAACATAGCTCACTTTAGAAGAGTGAAAATTTGGGGTATCGATCCCACTGGTTTTTCCCTTAATAGGGTTTCCATGTTAAAATCCTTTTGTTATGTGTTTATGGTTTATTACTTTACTATTTTACATTCCACATGCATTTCTAGATTGATCAGTATGCTCTACATATTTACTGTGTTTTGGTAAATAGTTAACTGCTTATTGGTATTCATACATAAGAGAGATTAGAAAAGCAATCCGACAAGTAGAAAATTGATTAAATTTTTTCAAGGCATACATCTTGTAGGACAGAAGATAACTTGAGACTTAATCTATGGTTATAAGTTTTAAGGGTTGATTTAAGGATTAATTTTTTAGGCCACTGATTCACCCCCCTCTCAATTATTACTAACAACTGGGACACCATCCCTTGGGTATTTTCATGTTAATGGAAGCTTGGCCAATATCTTTTCTGCCTTCATCTTTGTGGCCGCTTGAGTGGTGGTAGTTAGAAGTTCTGTACTTCTAGGAGGAGTTGTTACTTCAGACATTTTGTTAGATAATCAACAACCTACAAGACCAGACAACTATTAATACATGTAATAAAAACATAAAACAAATTTACGGACTCCGAAGAGTTCACCACCATTTCGCACCTGTTCAAAAGGTGTTATTCTACATCAGAATACCAAAATATAACAATTAACAATGACTAAATTCTAATCAACATCTAGAGGTTTTGACATATTAGTTTAGCCAAAAAAATGGGATGAAGGCCTAGGGACTTCTCAGCACCCACAGTCCAGAGAAACTAGTCATTATCGAAGTGATCGGACAGTGAGCCGTACTTGGCTAACATGGGTTGTCACATGGTCATGAAATAAATGGCATAATTTCCCTTAATGGCAATAGATGTGTTGACACAAGTGAAAATAATGCCAGATGGGATTTTTTGAATTCTCACTCATGGGGAAATTAATCCCACCATCAATGATGAAGCGACGGAGGAGAGAGAAAACCACCATATCTCGAACAGGTGAGGTGCCAAGTTTAAACTAGGCATACACCACGCAGGCAAGCTTGAAACTTGGGTTATAACATGTGGAGCACAACAAGGTCACCATACAAAGGGCCACAATAACAATGTACAGACTAGATATACAGAGGAAGCTAGAGAATGACACAATTTACAGGAACTACTCTATCTTAGGGATTATCTACAATTTATAGCGAAACTATGACACTCTACAAAGAAACTACAAGAATTTACAACATCTACACTAATGTACACCATTTATAGGGAAGAACATAGTGAGAGGAAGGTGGGAAACCTTCTTGCAGAGCCCTCCCATAAGCGGGATGCAACAACAAACTAGAAAGCAAGGGGAAACAAAACAAGGACAAAACTAAAAGAGAAAAATGAGCACAAGAAAAATCAAAGTGAAACCAGAAAGGGGAGCCAAAGGGCCTACCTTAATACCAAGATATGCAGGAAGAGGAGCACGAGAGGTGATCTACAAACCAAGGATCTTTCATAGACCATGAACACCCACAACCTCAAAGGGAAGCCAAAAGCACACTCAAACTCGAATACCATCTCAATTGCAAAGCACTAGTAAACTTCCCAAGCAGTTCAGAATTAATCACAATGGGTAATCTTGTTCATGGTAAATGTGAAAGTGACAAGTAAATTTCTATTTATACCCCTAGGATGAAAACACACTGCATTCCTTCTGCAAATCCTAAGAAGGGAAAACCTCCAGTCTCCAAGCCTGGGGATTCAATGCAACCGCACCCTCTAACAAAAGAGGAAATGGTGATAGAGAATCTCAGAGTCCAAAATCTAGTCGGCACAAATAGAACTCAAACACGCTGGGACCAGGTCCTAGAGGAAGAGAAACAAAAAAGAAAAGGAAATGACCCTCGCAGAAGAAAAGGCTAGAGGAAAACAAAAGGAAAAGGAACAAGGCAAAATAAAAAAGGGGGACCCAATATTTTTCCCACAAAATGTAGGGATGGGTATGCAAGGCATAAAAAATGATGACTCACTTGGAAAAATGCCTTAGTGCATTTAATAACTATAGAATCTCTTGTTAGAAAAAATGGAACTCACCTTTACCCGGAGCATTCCACTTGCAAGGCGCAAGATGTGTGGGAAACTTTAACTTGTCAATGATTCAATCCTTCAGTCTTTCAATGACTTGCCTATGACTTCCAGGAGAAACAAAGAGGAGGCAATGAATATATTAAACCAAAATCATTACATCTTGCATGATCCCTCAGATCCCAGAATTCTCTATTCTTTAGTTCTTTCCTTTTATTTTCTTTTGAAGATGGGAAGGCTGTACTTCTTTCATCGTGAACCTTAAGCTTAGCTAATTTTTATGATGGTACTTCTTTCACCTTGTCACAATTTTTAATTTTCTTAATAGGAGAGACACTCTGGACCCAGGATATTTTTATGATTTTTAGACTTGGTCAACCACTAGTGTAGCTGATCTACCCTCAAGGACCATGCAATTACTTGCTTCTTGGATTTTTTGTTAACTGATGTCAAGACCTCCAAGATACAAATCTAATGAAGATTACCCTTAACCTTTTAACATATGCACAAAATAACTCTGAAGTGTTGATAAACTCCACCATGCTAATAATAAATTCCAAACTAATCAAAATGCATAAGGTACAATTCTAGGGACTAGATGTCATGCGAAGAATACCTATCTACAAGAAGGGGGCAACATGCTAGGAACCTAGAAAACAAGATGCAAAGAAAAAGAAAAACAAAAAAAAGAAAAAAAGGAAAAGGAAGCGACCCCAGAGGACTGCCAACAAACTATTTACAAGGACAAGGTACTCCCAAGGAGCACCAAGAAAAGATATTTACAAGTGGGAAAACCTTTACATATGATACAACTTTGGGAAAAATTACCACCCACTTCATTCAAAGTAGTGTTTAAGAAACTGTCCATTGAAAGGCAATGGGATAGCTTCTCCAGTCATAGTACTCAGGTGATAAGTATTAGCCACACAGATCTCAAAAAATAGATATGGTCCAAGCCAGAGCCTTTCAAATTTTGTGTGCTTTCCTCTCTTTTCCTGGGCCTTGTCCCATAGAACGACCAGGTCCAAAACTCAAAAGGCTTCGTATTGGGCTCTCCATTCAAACCATCACTTAAAAAATTCTTGATGACGTGCAGAATGTTCTAGTGCCATGTCTCTTTGTTCCTCCATTCTCACCAAGTTTATGATCCAAACCTCCACAATGTTGTCTTGGTTATTAAATTCCTGTATAAACTGTAAAACCAGGATTTGTAAGTTGATAGGGAACACAAAATTTTGGCCATAAACTAGATGAAATGGGGAAGTCCCAAGGGCTATCTTGATTTTGATACAGTCTGCCCAAAGAGTGAACCTAAGCTTTTGGTGCCAGTCCCAGGGATTCTTCTCTAACAAATGTTTGATCACCTCTAGCATATTTTTATTGGTAGATTCAACCACACCATTATCTTAGGGGTAGTAGTTGCTGGAGAACTTTAAGGTGATCCTCCTCTTATAGGTCCATTTAAGTAACTGTGATCAAGAAAATGCCAAATATTTTTTACACACTATAACAAAGGGCATTCAAAATCTGGTGAGTATGTTTTCTTCCAAGATTTTGATAACTACATCCGTCATGTTGGTCTTGCATGGAATCACTTCGGACCACCAGGTGCAGTAATCGGTCATAGTTAGAATATCCCAGTGGTTGGAAGATGAGTTGGGGTTTATTTCCTTGATAAAATTGAACACCCATTGGGTGAAGAGTCAAACTTCAAAGACCGGTTGCAAGGGCATGGCCGGGTTCCACTCATGATGGGTTGCGGTTTGGAAAGTGTGGCACTTCCTCATGTGAGTGTACACATCTTTGAAGATGAAAGGCCAGTGATATCCTGCCCAGAGAATCTAATGGGAAGTGAAATCAGCTTAGCCATGCCTGGTTTTGAAATTACCATGGAATTCTTCTATCATTTTAGCAACTTGGACCCGATCTATGCACTAGAGGTAAATCCCTTCAAAATTCCTATGGAAAAGTGTTCCATTTTTTATCATGAAGTGTGCGTTTTTCAGAATTAGGGCATGATGTTTTTTAGGGGGAAGCCTCTCCAGGCATCTGTTATTGAGTAACATGTATACTAGGTTGGTATACTATGGGTCTTGAGTGATAGACTCTACTGTATAAGTCTGACATTCAACGTTGCAAGTTACTTCCGCCATTTCTCTACATAGTCCCTAGCCTCAGACTATCTTCATTGGTTGCATTTATAGATCATATTCTTGAAGGATGGCCATCCATTTCCCCCGGCGTTCATCCAGCTCACTCTGCAATAGTAAAGATTTAATAGCTTGGTCCATAATGATAGCATGCACTTTGCTCCAGAGAATATAGTGCCGAAATTTCTTCATGGCTCGGACTAGAGAAAAATCCTACTTTTCCAAAGGTGAATTTCAGACTTTGGCAATCTTAAAGGGGGAGCTCATGAAAGAAATGGGTTTTTCTTCCCCTTCAACTTTCTAGGTTAGGAATACTACTTCCAAATGTGATGAAGCAAAGGAGTATATGTGGAATGGGAGGGAATAGTCTGGACTTGCCAGGACTGGTGCCTCCACTATGGTTTGCTTGATCTAAGAAAACACTCACTTTTCTTTGGGGCTCCAATAAATCTTGGAATCTTTATTCATCATGTCCTTGAGTGGTTTAACTATCTCATCAAATCTAGCTATGAACCGCTGGACAAAATTTATCTTTCTGAAGAAAGATCTCATTTCATTTTTACTGTCAGGCATTTGTAGATTTAGTAGTACTTCAACTCTCTCAGGTTCAAGAGATATCTCCTTCTCAGAGACTATATGCCCAAGAAAATTCCTTTTAGTGACCCTGAATATGCATTTCTTAGGGTTGAGGGAAATACCATACCAGTGACATCTCTCAAAAATGTGGGAGAGGTGGGGGGACTGATCATGCATGTCCTAGGAAAAGACTGTCAAATCATCCATATAGATGACTATGCATTTTTTTACTAGGCCCTCTAACACAATCTCCATAACCTTTTGAAATGTGGCCACCACATTGATGAGGCCAAAGGGTGTTCTCTGATATGCAAACATTCCCAACTTGGTGGTGAATGCCATTTTGTCTCTATCCTTGAACTTAACCATAACTTGGTTATACCCAGAGTACCCATCCAAGAAGGACATCATTTGGGAACCGTTAACAATTTGCAGCACCTCATCCAGTGAGGGGAGAGGGTGATTGTCCTTCTTGGATGCCTTGTTTAAATTGAAAAATTCCACACATAGGCAGATCACACCACTCTTCTTTCACATAGGGATGAGGTTGGAAACCCATGTTGTGTGCCAGATAGGGAAGATAACATTGGCTGATAGTAGTTTCTAAAACTCCTAATGAATTAGAGGTTTGATAAATGGTTTTACTGGCCTTTTCTTTTTCTAGAAAGGCTTGGCATCTAGTTTCAGTGGGATGGTATGAGTCATGATGGATGTGTCATAGGTCTTAAGATCCTCACACCCCCATGTAATAACATTAATTTATTCTCAGAGAACCGCGAGAATCTTCTCCTTCTCCTCTGGGGAGCAGGAGGTGCCAATGTGTACAACTTTTGCTTCATCAGCCTTGCCAATGTTGACCTTTTTGAATTTTACTCCCTTAGAGGAGGATGATATCTTATCTCAGCCCTAGGGATTTGAATCAAAGATGCATTGGAGAGATACCATTCCCTTTTGGATGGTGTTGGTTGGTAGGTCGATGATCCTATCATCTTCTTCAACCTATCCGGTATCATCATGATCCATTTCTTCTACTATATGATCCTTGAAGATGCTAACATTAGCCATGAAGGCCAGAATATGTTGGTCATCTTCAAAAACCTAAAAGTGAGTGATATTATCTGGGATGGATGGGGTGGGGACCATCTCAACAGAATTTTTTTGGAGTCAGGAGCCATCCATCGGCTCAAGGGTGCTAGCAGACATGACAAGGGCATCTGGAATGTAGTTGCATTTCTAGGGAATAAGCTTGATGCCAAAAGCATCAAATTATTCAATTAGGATCCATGTCCGGTTGTAGTATGTGGCCAGCCTTTTGTTGTGACATGTGTATTAGCTCTTGACCTACTTTATGATCAACTCTGAATCATCCATTTCTTGGAAGTGGGTGATCCTGTTGGTTGTATTTCATGTTTTTGCTGCCTTGCCTTGTTCTTTGCCTTGTTATGTGAAATTTTCAGGTTTTCATGCTTATACCTTGTCAAATTGTCAAAACCCTGAAAAACCCTAAAGCCTAGTATTAAACGATGCATGTTTAAACCCTGTGCCATGTCTTATGTTTTGTCATTACCTTTTTCAGTCACTTAAGACATGTGCTTTTAAGTCAGGTCGCTTGATCGCATAACCCAGATCGAATATGCCAAAGCTTCTCCCGACTTTGCTTTTCCTTTGT
>MU227088.1:1583074-1595619 GCA_018584345.1 Thuja plicata | reverse complement strand
TAGACTCTTCTAGAAGAAGTCAATCCTTATCTTTAACCCCAACCTAACCCATCTCAACCACTTCTACCCTGGGTTCTAACCCTTCTAAACCCATTCACCCATGCTAATCTAATCCTAATCCTAAATTTTTCTCTAACCCACCTCCTAATGTTGTCACATTTCATTAAGGAATACTTAGCAACTCCACCCACTTGAGAAAGTCCACTTTCTCAAGCTGGACTTTCTTAAAGTCCATATTCTCTTACATCATCCCTTCCCTCTTTAAGGCCTTCATTAATATGAAGACCTTAAGCCCATGTCTCTCCCATGCCTTGTTAATGCCTTGGGCATTAAAAGCTCTTACATATTCATTTATGAGCCTCCAAGTTCATAAATGAACCTTGTCTCCCCTCTCTCTCTCTCTCCCATTCTTCTATAAATAGAAGCCTTTTTTGAGAGCAAATAAGCCTTCATCTTAGGATCAAATTACATTGTTATGCTGTTAGATTCACTCTAGACTCACATTTCATCTATTTTAGCATGCTAGTTTGTTGTTTTCATTTCATGTTTTAAAGCTAGATTGTATGCTTTTTCTCATTTTTAGCTTAAATTTAGATCAAATCCTTCATACTAGGACAGTATTGGTCACTGATTTGGAGCATATTCTAAGGGCTAGATATGCAAATGATTACACTCTTTCTAGTTAGAAGGCAATAGGCCGATATTAGTGGTTTTACATGTTTTAACTAACCCTTCAAGCTAATGCAATGACCTATTGAGTGTTTGTGTCATCTTCAACAGGTACCCATTTACACACACACACTTTGTATAGATCTATGATCGTTAAGCTATAGTATGTTGTTCATAGAAGACTAGATATTTCTCATGGCCTAGTGGCCAAATTTCAATAAAATCCTAAGGAATCCCATATGGTTGAAGTCAAGAGGATATTTATAAATTTGAAAGGAATGGTTGATTATGTTCTATGATATGCTCATTATGGTAATTTTTCTTTAAGTGTATTTGTTAAAGTTGATTATGATAGATGCAACCCACGTGTGCTCACACAAGCCTACTAGGACCTCCACTATTCCTAGTCTTCACAAGACCCATTTCTTCCTTTTTAGGATCTCACCAACCCTCACTATATTAGTCTAGGAATAATTCACTACCACTCTAAGAGTTGGTACAAATTATGCTTCACAAGGGGACAACTATCATTAGTTTATACTTCACTATTTTACTCTTCCTTGGACAACTCCAAGTGCATTTTCATCCTTTCAACTCCACAAGTGTTTGCATGTAAATTTATCATGTCTAAAAAATTCTTAGACTCCACATGATCCCATTTGTAAAAAGGTATCATAACTGTTCCAAACGGTCTCCCAACTCAGCTTCAAATTTCGTTGTTTGGCCTCTAGTAGCCCTATCTGACTAGTTTTTCCCACTTCTTGCAAAATAACCCAAAACAACCCTAAAAAAAAGTGGGGATCCTGATACCCATTTTCAAGACTCAAAGGATTTTTTATGTCTTAGGGTCCTAGGGTGTCTTTGCACTATATTCCTAGAATTAAGGATAACTATGACTAATTGGCCTACAAAAATGTAGTCAGATGACTTATGCTTGGAAATGTAGAAAAATGGAGTGGTAGTGTCTTATCCTTTCTAGGAGGTTCTTGTATATCCCCTAGGTTTCCAAAACCATGCTTGGTTTCTTTCCACTCACAATGTCCCTGCAATCAAACACCACTTATCACTAGCAATCTCCTAGCCGGGTACTCTAGTCTTGCTTAGGGCTTGCCATGAAAGTTAGCTAAACAAATTTTCTGAATCTCTCCTTCTATATACATAATATATAGAGGCTCTCCTTCCATATTCCCCCATTCCATGATGAAATTCAGGGTGGAGAATTATGGAGGAGCCCTTTTGTTCAAAACCACCATGTCAACTCCAGCAACTAGTATACTTACAAAATAATTTACAACTCTACTCTAAAGAACTCACATAAACTTTCACACTAAATAAAAGTTACTCTAAAATAAATCTACAACTAAAATACAACACTAAATTGCACTATTCAATCCATCTAACAAATATTAAACACCAAACTAGAAAACTATGTATGCAACCAAAAAATAGAGCTCTTCTTACTATCCAAAAACTTACATTACATCACCAATACCTCAGGAAATGGGATCCAACATCTCAAAATATGCCTTCTCCATGTTTTTAGGCCACTACCATTAACTAACTTT
Organism: Thuja plicata; assembly: GCA_018584345.1. NCBI lineage: Eukaryota > Viridiplantae > Streptophyta > Pinopsida > Cupressales > Cupressaceae > Thuja > Thuja plicata. The sequence goes on along the minus strand of MU227088.1, from coordinate 1,593,385 downwards.
TCCACTCACTGAATGGAATCAAACTTGACAATGTTGTCAGACAACATTGAAAAGTTGCAAAATGTTGTCAAGCAACATTTTAGAAACTTTTACATTCTTGCTCCAAAATTAGTTTAATGACCTCCAATAACTAGGACATGATGTAAAAAAATCATAAAGGCCTCCTAAGGCACAGATCTAAGCCATTTTAAGCCTTCTAGGCTTCTTGAGCCCAAAATCCCAATTTAGGCTAAAATGCACTAAACAAACTCCAAACCTTAAACATCTAGTTGGACTGATCCTAGTCTAATCCAACTAGGTAAAAACATGCAAGACCTTCTAAGGTCAAAAATAAAATAAATAACTTGGATAGGGTCAATACAAGCCACTACAAAAACATAGGGACTAGATTTAGCCTAGGTTCTCTTGTACCATCCTCCCCAAATAGAAAGATTCAATCCACCCTTGGATTGAGCAAGTTGGTATCAATGCCCAACTTCTTGAAGTTTATCTCTCTGATCCATATAGCCTCTACATTAGCATGTCCATGCCACTTCACAAGATTTTATTTGTAATCCTTCTTCCTATTCTGTTTGTAGACTCTTGATTCTAGTATTGTCTCGGCTGTCTTGGAAGGTGTAGAGGGTAAGTTCAGTTCCTCCACTTCCTATATCACCTCAGTCAAAATCTAATCTAGATCTGGCATAGGACCTTTGTATGAAACCAAATTTGTCACATTGAACACATGATATAAACCAACATCCTCTAAAAGTTCCAATTTATATGCATTTGTGCCATATTTTGCAAAAATGGTACATGGGCCAATCCTTGTCATATGTAGATTATATGGCACTCCTTTCTGCAATCTTTCCTTGTTCAGATGGACCTTTAGTAGACCCCCTACTTGGAATTGAACATCCCTTTTTCTTTCATCCACCTTGTTTGTTATCTTCTATGTATTCTCAGTCAATGTCTTCCTTATTGTCTCATTCACTTCTCTCATTGAATGTGGACAAATCGTCTACATAGCCACTTCCCTTGGCTCCATCTTTCTACTCCCTGAGTTCAAATATCCCCCTTGGGTGTAGGCCATAGATGATTTCAAAGGGGCTTCTCCCTGCAGTTCTATTGATAGTGTCATTATAGGCATATTTTTTATGTCCAATGAGTTGGTCCCATGTGTATGTGGTAAATTTTGCCTTGTTAATTCATCATACACTTCAACATAGTCCTTCTTCACTAGGTACACACAAGACTGAATATGAGATTATTCATCATGTTTGCCTACATGATTTGACCTATTGCCTTCTATCCAGATGGGGTTTTTGAAATTTCTCTCAGAACAAGAGTCTCACAACCATGGACCAATCTAGGAATGAAGGATTTATCATGATGAATGCAATACAATGCAAGATTATACTAATAATTTGAAAGATGTAAGATAATCTAAGACATGATTTTCAATGCAACTATTCTAGAAATTGAAACTATCTTATTGCAATATGAAATTACTCTATATGAGATATTAAGAAATGAGACAATAATTTAGTATTCTAACAATGCATAAAAGTGAGTGGGGGTTTTGAATGAAGAATGAGAGTTCTTTTATAGACTCAGAGATGATCATAATAGAAACTTTCCTCTTTGAAATAAAATAGATAGAAAAGCCAGTTTAAAATAGAAAGCTTTATTCAAAAGAATACAATAAATTGTTTTCTTCCTGCTTTAACTGTTTTCTTTCTTTGATTTAATTTTGTTTTATTTGAATTAAATTGTTTTCTTTCTCTTTAAAGCACAATTAATTCAAATTTTCCATTTCTGAACAGAGATAAGATTTTTCAGAGAATATTCAATTAATTAATTAAATATGACCTCATAATTGCTTTTCTCAATTATCTGAATATTAAATTCAATTATTGAAATGAGGATATTTATCTAACAATTAAATATTATTTAATTCCTTTTTTATGTGTCTCAGCTAAAGAGGGTGAATTTAATTTAATTAAAGTGCTAGGACTTTATAATTAAATTAATTCAATCATAGGGTTTATTTAGCCAATAGATATTTAGGAATTAAACATGATGTATGATTGATGCAGATTTAGGATTTTCCACATTTGACACTCAGGTCGAGTAGGGTTAGTCAAAAACTTAGAATTGCCTAGTACAATAGGACTTTGATGATTCAGAAGAATGACAAATGCAACAAAATTGGTTAGGGTTGCAAGATGCCAATTTTGGGGTGTTGCATTTTGCCCCTCTTTGAATTGATGTGTGAACAACACATTGATTCAAAGAATAGTCTGATGCCTGAAGCACAGAAGAATAAATTTGCAAATTGATGATGCAAAGATTTTAGAGCCATCTCCAGAACAGAGCTTGACTCTCCGAAGTCTAGGTTAGGTTTCCAAGACGCCAGTCAAATAGATATATTTCACAAGACTGTCCCCAGAATGAGGCTCAACCTTCAGGAGTCAGGGTTAGACTGTCCCGATACCTATCTCAAAAGATAGTAAAATAGTGCTTTAGGACTATCTCCAAAACAAAGCTTAGTCCTCCAATATCTAGGTTAGATTGTCCAGACACTGGTCAGATTGACATCTTTCACAAGGTTATCTCTAGAACAAGACTTAACCTTCAGGAGTCAGGGTTAGATTGCCCCGATACCTATCTCAAAAGATGGATATCTTTCACAAGGTTATCTGCAGAATGAGGCTTAACCTTCAGGAGTTGGGGTTAGATTTCCTTGATACCTATCTCAAAAGATGGATATCTTTCACAAGGGTTATACCTAGAATGAGGCTTAACCTTCAGGAGTCAGGGTTAGATTGCCCCGATACCTGTCTCAAAAGATGGATATCTTTCACAAGGTTATCCCTAGAATGAGGCTTAACCTTCAGGAGTCAGGGTTAGATTGCCCCAATACCTGTCTCAAAAGATGGATATCTTTCAAAAGGTTATCCCTAGGAAGAGGCTTAACCTTTAGGAGTCAGGGTTAGATTTCCCTGATACCTGTCCCAAAATATAGTAAATAGAGGTTATAGAATCATCTCTAGAACGGAGCTTGATTATCAAGAGTCAGGGTTAGATTTCCCTGATACCTATCCCAAAAAGATAGATATCTTTCACAAGGTTATCCAAAGAATGAGGCTTAACCTTCAGGAGTCAAGGTTAGATTGCCCCGATACCTATCTCAAAAGATAGATTTCAAGAATCATCTCTAGAACGGAGCTTGATCCTTAAGAATCTGAGTTAGATTGCTCAGATGCTGAATAGATGACAAGATGTAAAGAACAAAGATTCCCTTATTGATTGTGGAGTATCCAATTTTGACTATGAGGTATGAAAAAATAAACATGCCCCAAGTGATGAGATGCCCCTAGCAATGAGGACTTTTGAAAATCAGATTAGATTGATTGAAATAGATTTAATGATGTAATCATCCTGTCCCCTTGGGAGTGAAATAGAAAGATGACACATCATATTTGAGGATGAAGAGAAAAAAATTGCAGATAGATGTTGAGTCAGAGATCAAGAAGAACTCAGAATAGATTTCAGAGGAATTCAGAAGATTTAGAATCAATTTTGAGTGATTTCAAGGTCTGGTTGACCAAGTTTGAATAGAGTTGACTAGAGTTGATTAGAGTTGAATTTTGAGGAAAAAGGTCAAAGATATGAGAAAATGATGATATGATATGATTCTAACAATAAAGAAACATCAGAAAGTCGACTGCACAAGTGTCTGATCGTGTCAGTCCCAAAAATGTTAAAATGTGATTTTGAGCTATATAGAAGTGGCAGATTTTGATTTTGATCTCGAAAATCGGTTGAGCATATAGCTGAAGATAGAGAGCGAGGATCAAATGCTTGGTCAGTCATGATGAAACCAAGACTCTAAAGAAGAAATCCCCTATGTATGAACCCAGGAGAATGCAAAGAAGAGAACACTGAATTGCTGCCACAATGCAAGTCTAGAATGAAAATGCAATCCTATGCTAGATGCAATATGAAAATGCAATTCTAGGACATGGTTGTGAGACCCATCATAAAATCATCATCATTGAGCATTTTTTTGGAACATCAAAGTCAATACAAGCCTTACTTGCACCATAATGCAACCATAAGGATATGAATATGAATCTTCATCAGATGAAATGTAGGAAACGAATGTAAGCACCAAGGCACAAAAGCCAAGATGACCTGAACATTGTTTCTAGTTAATGTTGCAAGAGGACACCAGTATCGAGGCATTCAAAGCCAATATAACCATGAGTGTGATCATGCGTAAACAAACATATCAATAACAAGAAAAATAATAACAAACAGAGTAGTAGCAAGCAAGGAGATAGTGTCGACCTCACCATGGTGTACAAATAAACAAGATCAAGAGATGTGAGGTTGTTCCACCTTATTGCAGGATCTCTTATCACATACACCCTAGTTATTTTATGTTGCCAGATCATCAGGACTACACCAAAAAGCAGTAGACAAAGAAAATATCAATGAAATCCATAAGAATAGATATCATACAAAGAAATATTCAATCATAGCTCAGCATGTTTCAAATTTTTCAAATATATTCATGTTTAGAGGTGTTGAAAAACACCATTTTTCTTGTGAGTGCATTGTGTTTGATTGTTATCGATAGATGTTTATGTGTGAGGTATCTGATGTGTGTTAAAAAACATAGATGTGTCCAAAGATAGTGTTAAAAAAATTATTTATGGTGGTGTTGAAAAACACCAGTTTGTGTTAGTAGCGAGTTGTCCTTGAGAGGTGACAAGATTACTGACTCAGGTGTAAACCAAAGATACGATCAAATGGGGGGCCCATTCCCCTAAGTAATGATGATTGACTTGACATATGTTGCAAGGAAAAATGAGATGTGAGTGGCCCCAAGCGTATGGCGCTGAAGCAATGACAAGTCAGGAGGGTTCGCAAAGGAACCAGAATGTCATGAAAGTGACCAAAAGATATGTACAAACTAAAGCATAGGATCGTCAAGACCTAGTATCGATAGATAGAGCATTTGAGGATAACTCCAACTGTAACAAATGTGAGCAATATCAATACAATAGCGACGGTAGGTAGACGCAGTGAGAACCACTGGTGACTGATGTGAAGAAGATCCATAAAAGATAAAAGGATAGTGCCCCTATATCAGGAGGGTTGATCTGAGAGTATGACTAGTTTAAATCCATGTGAGTTGGTGTCTTGATGGGAACTGAAAGCAAATGTAAGTAGGAAAGAAGGAAAGCAGGAAAGCAGCAATGTAGGAAAGCAAATTCTTAAAGCCAAGTGGTGTTGCGATAGATATAGCATTGTGGAACAAGAGGCGCCTATTTACCAGGTTTTCACCTTCTTGGAAGAAATTATTTTTTTTCTACCATGACACCTGTTTGCCAGGTTTTCATCAATGGCACTTTTTTTTTTCTTTTTTCTCTTTTTTTTTGTATTTTTCAATTTTTTAATTTTTTTGTATTTTTGGAATATATAATTTTTTTGGAGATACATCAAAGTGCCTATCGCTAGGTTTTCACTAAGATGATCATTTTTTCAGGACTTTACTATATACATGAGCATATTGAAGATGTCTTAGCTATAGAATCACTTCAGATGAAGAGCGTTGATGGGCTCTTTGAGTTGTTCTCCTTCAATAGTAGAGAGTTGATAGGTACCAGACCCAAATACTATAGTAACAATATACGGACCAAGACAATTAGGTTCAAACTTTCCTTTTTGGACCCGATGTTGCTGATTCTTAGGGTTCTCCCTCAGAATGAGGTCACCCGCTTGGAAATCCCTAGGTCAAACCTTCTTGTTATAGATTTTGGACATCCTCTTTTGGTATGCTCTAAGGTGATTGAACACCACTTGGCGACGTTCACCAAGTAATTCTAGCTCTTGTAGCCAAGATATTTGGGTATCTTCATCAGTAATGATGCCTTTCAGAGAGACTCACAGAGAAGGAATCTCGACCTTAATAGGTAGCACAACATCTAATCCATAAACCAACGCATAGGGAGTAGCCCCTGTTTGTGTTCTTATACTTGTCATGTATGCCCAAAGAGTTGGATTGATCCAGAGATGCCAATCTCGTCCTGATTTATGCACTATGTGATGCAGGATCTTAAGGATTGTTTTGTTGGATGCTTTTACCTGTCCATTACCCTGAGGATAATAGATGGAAGACCAATGTTGGGTAATTTTAAATTTAGAGTAGAGCTCTATCAAATCCTTGTTTTTAAATTGGCCCCCATTATCTGTGATAATTGCAGAGGGTACACCATGCCTACAGATGATGTAGTTGAGAATAAACATAACTACTATTTTTCCACTGGAAATGGTGAGAGGGACTGCCTCCACCCACTTAGTCAAATAGTCTGTAGCTGTGATGATAAACTTATGTCCATTGGAGGATGAGGGGTAGATCTGTCCCACTAAATCAAAGGCCCATTGTTGAAATGGCCAAAAATTAACGAATGGAATTGGCTCCTTGGCTGGACCATGAATCAAGTTTCCATGTAACTGACATTGTTTGTAGGACTTAGCAAACTGAGTTTGCTTCTTTTTCCATATCTGGCCAATAGTAACCAGCTCTAATAAGTTTATGGGCCAATGTCAGGCCATTAGAGTGTGACCCACAGATGCCTTCATGCACCTCTACTAATGCTTGTTTGTATTCATTGGGTTCTAAACACCTAAGGATGGTATCGTCTAGACCATGTCTATACAAGTCATTAGCGATGATGATGAACCATGAAGCATTGCGGATTAGGTAACGTTTCTCATTCTGGGAGTAAGTGTCCAGAATAATCTGGTCAAGTGGGTAGGAGAAAATGTGATGGTAGTAGGATGAGTCATGTCCTATGATAGAACATATCATCTAGGAATCAAGGGAGTCATAGGCTGGGTAGCGTAACATCTTCACCAGGAATTCATGTCTAAAATCAATTTCAGGCATCTGTAACATAGAGGCAAGAGTAGCCATGGTGTCTGTCGCTTTATTATCTGCCCTCGAAACCTGTTGAAATGTGATATGAGTAAAATGTTGTTGAAGATCATCAACCAACCATTTATAAGGTATCAAATTTTCATCCCTTATCTAATAGATATCATTGACCTGATTGATGACCAATTGGGAATCTCCAAGAACATTTAGTTCATCTATGTGCCACTCAAGGGCGATCTTCATACCATTGATGAGGGCTTCATACTCAGCAATGTTGTTCGTATAAGGGAATAACATCTTCTATGCTTTTGGTAATGAGTACCGTTGAGGCATAATGAATAGTATCCCAGCACCTAACTCCTATTGGGTAAATGAACCGTCAAAAAACATAGTCCATGAGTGATATGTAAGAAGTAATATGGACTCATCTGGAAATTCAATGTGCAATGGTTGATGATCAACTAGAGGTTCTTCGACCAACTGATCTGCTATTTCTTGGCCCTTAATGGCTTTCCTTTCCACATATTCAATATCAAACTCACTAAGAAGCATGACCCATTTAGCTAGTCTACCTATGAGGGTAGCTTTACTGAGCAAGTATTTCAAAGGATCAATTTTAGCAATTAGACGTGTAGTATGAGCCAGCATATAGTTTCACAATTTTTGTGAAGCAAACACCACTACAAGGAAAGCCTTCTCTATAGCACAATATTTCATTTCATAGGAGACCAAATTTCTACTAATGTAATAGATAGCCCTTTCTTTCTTGTGTTGATTTTCTTGAGCCAATAGGATACCCAATGATGTATCCATGGCAGATATGTAAAGTATAAGTGGCTTCCCATGAATAGAAGGCATCAAGATTGGTGGGTTTGCAAGATACTGCTTGATTTGTGTGAACCCTTCATCACATTCTTTATTCCACTGATAAGCCACACCCTTGTGCAAAGTCTTGGTAAATGGTTGTGACTTGTCTACCAGTTGAGAGATAAAATGCTGGATAGACTATAGTCGGCCCTAAAGTCCTCTCATTTGTCTGATATTTTTAGGTGGTAGCATTTCCAGAATAGCCAGTACTTTTGTAGGATCTACTTCAATACCTTTGGTAGAGATGATATAGCCAAGTAAATTTCCAGATGTTACGCCAAATGCACATTTTTTAGGATTGAGCCTTAGACTGAATTGTTACATATGATCTAGTATAGGACCTAGATTAGAAAGATGTTTCTTTCGGTGCATGCTCTTAGCCAAAGTGTCATCCACGTAATCTTCCATTGTTTTATGCATCATGTCATGAAATATGGTGTTTACCACTCTCTGATATGTAGCACTGACATTTTTGAGTCCAAAGGGCATGACATTCCAACAGAAAATACCCCAGGCACATCTAAAAACTATTTTCTCTTTGTCCTCTGGCGTAATTTTTATCTGGTTATAACCAGAGAAACCATCCATTAGTGAATACATTTCATACCCAGTTGTCATATCTATGACCATATCAATATTAGGTAATGGAAAATCATCCTTAGGACATGCCAAATTCAGGTCTCTGAAGTTTGTGTAGACTCTTATAGATTTATCATGTTTTGATACTAGAACAATATTAGAGATCCACTCTGCATAATCAATTACTTTGATAAACACTACTTTAATCAATTTCTCTAATTCAGCTTTGACAAGTAGAGCTACATGTGGATGCATTTTGTCAAGATTCTGCTTGATGGGATTAACACCTAGTGCGATGGATAGATGATGCATGATTAGGTTAGGTTTTAATCCTGGCATGTCTGAATATTTCCATGCAAAGTTAATCTTTTTACTTCTAAAGAATGTAGTGAATTCCTCTCTTTCTACCTCTGATAATGATTGTGCCAAGTGAATAATCTGAGGTTCTACCTCTGTACCCAAGTTGATAGGTTGAGTTGGTTCAATAAGAACACATGATATTTCCTTAAAATGACTTGGAAGTGCATCAACTATCTCATCTTCTGGCGCCTCAGAGAGGTTTTCACCTTTGGATCCGTCTTTTATTTTGACTATTTTAGGCTTTGATACTGCCACAAAGTGGTTTTCACCATCAGAGCGCCTATTTTTTCTTCTTTTTATTTTGTGACTAAGATACTTGATGTCAGCCTCAATCACGTTGACACTTGCTTCGCTAGTGGGAGACGTTATAGGTTTGACAACGTGCAGGTAACAGGAAAGAGCATAATCATTCTGGAATGTAAGGACTTCATTAGATGGGGACATAGAGTTCTAGTCTATAAGCTCAGGATGAGGAAGTGAAAGAGGAGTGACGGGTTCAAGTGCATTCATGGTATAATCATCAAAGGCATGGACAAGCAAGTTGAGACCCAAAATGATCTCATCCAAAGGTATAGTTGAATTCCTTTGATTCCTAGAAATTGTAGTAGATGACATGTTAACACCTAGTGAGTTGGACTCATGTGACCCTACACTAGACCATCCACCTACTTTGAGAAGGTTTTCATATTCATTTGCTATATTTGTATCTCTGTCAGAAGTGGCATGGGACAAGCTGTCAAACTCATATTCATGAGATTTTGTTTCATCGTTAGGTCTCATGTCAAGAACATGGGTGAAATCAACTCTTTGTCCCTAGTTGGGATGAGTTCTTCCAAGAACCTTTGCTATGGTTAGATGAGTGCCTGTTGACCTAGGTACCTCAGTAGTGTTTGTAGCATCAGTTGCCTCTTGTGTAATGAGAAGTGACTAGAATTCCTGGTCAAACTATTCTTGAAAGTGTGGTGGTATGAATAAATCACCCTGATGACTAGGGTTCAGAGTATATATATGTCTTTCCACTCTTCACAAGTTAATGGAGCAACTGAAGTGGTGGTTTCAGAATCACTGTCAGTGTCTACTATACTGACACGGGGTACAAATTTATCTAGCTCAGTAAAGAATGCTACTAGGTCTGGTGGAATAGGATAAGGAAAAGTGTCCTCATCAGAGCTGTCTTCAGGTTCTGCAATTTTAGGTATTTCTTCAGGTGTTGGTTTCTTATCTTTTTGAGGTACAAACTTATTTATGTATGTGGTAAATTTGGCCTTGTTAATTCACCATACACTTCAACATAGTCATTCTTCACCAGGTACACACAAGATTGAATATGAGATTATTCATCCTGTCTAATTGCATGATTCGACCTGTTACCTTCTATCTAGATGAGGTTTTTGAAATTTCTCTCAGAACGAGAATCTCACAACCATGGACCAATCTAGGAATGAAGGATTTATCATGATGAATGCAATACAATGCAAGATTATACTAAGAATTTGAAAGATGTAAGATAATCTAAGACATGATTTTCAATTCAACTATTCTAGAAATTGAAACTATCTTATTGCAATATGAAA
>MU227088.1:1563428-1583019 GCA_018584345.1 Thuja plicata | reverse complement strand
AATGAAGAATGAGAGTTCTTTTATAGACTCAGAGATGATCAAAATAGAAACTTTCCTCTTTGAAATAAAACAGATAGACAAGCCAGTTTAAAATAGAAAGCTTTATTCAAAAGAATACAATAAATTGTTTTCTTCCTACTTTAACTATTTTCTTTCTTTGATTTAATTATATTTTATTTGAATTAAATTGTTTTCTTTCTCTTTAAAGCACAATTAATTCAAAGTTTCCATTTCTCAACAGAGATAAGATTTTTGAGAGAATATTCAATTAATTAAATAAATATGACCTCATAATTGCTTTTTCTCAATTATCTAAATATTAAATTCAATTATTGAAATGAGGATATTTATCTAACAATTAAATATTATTTAATTCCTTTTTTATGTGTCTCAGCTAAAGAGGGTGAATTTAATTTAATTAAAGTGCTAGGACTTTATAATTAAATTAATTCAATCATAGGGTTTATTTAGCCAATAGATATTTAGGAATTAAACATGATGTATGATTTATGCAGATTTAGGATTTTCCACATTTGACACTCAGGTCGAGTAGAGTCAGTCAAAAACTCAGAATTGCCTAGTACAATAGGACTTTGATGATTCAAAAGAATGACAAATGCGACAAAATTGGTTAGGGTTGCAAGATGCCAATTTTGGGGTGTTACACCATGCTTGACCATACTCCTTAGTATAGTCATTTGTAGTGGCTAATAATTTCCAATTGGCTAATTTTTGAACTTTCAGAATCCAAATTTGGCTAATAATTCAATATTTAAGGAAACCTAAATTGTAACATTTTACAAAAATTTTACAAAAGGCAACCTAAATCGTAACCTTAGTTAAGAACCTTAGGAGGTTACCTAGACTCCTATTAACCACCTCAGTTTGACCATTTGTCTGAGGGTGATATGCAGACCCAAAGGATAGATTGGTTCCTAGATTTTGCCATAGTGTCTTCCAAAAATAGCTTATGAACTTTGTATCTCTGTCTGAGACTATGCTCAATGGTAACCCATGAATTTTGACTACCCCTTTGAAGAACAGGTGACCTATTTTACTTGCATCATGAACTGTCTTGCAGGGTACAAAATGGGCCATCTTTCTAAACCTGTCTACTATGACATATATACTATCAAATCCATGTTGGTCCTTGGTAACCCTACAGCAAAGTCCATACTTAAGCATTCACATGGTCTACTTGGGATGAGAAGAGGTTGGTAAAGGCCTACATTGGAGGATGTGCCTTTGGATTTCTAACACACTACACAACACTCCACATATCTCCTTACATCTAAGTTCATCCTTGGCCAAAAATAGAACCTTTGGACTAACTCTTGGGTCTTGTTGAATTCAAACTAGCCACTAAGTGCACCATTTTTCTTCTCTTGAATCATATTTTCCCTAATTGATCCCCCAGGGACACATAACTGACTCCATTTAAATAATAATTCACTTTCCAAAGTGTAATAAGAAAACTTTCCATGAAAGTGGTTCTTGTGCTCGACCTTACACACCTAGCAAATCTCTACAAAGTCTTCATCCTCAGCATATAGGTCTTTAAAACTTTGAATTCCCATGCTTTGCAACAAAACTTATTGTACTGTCAATAACCTTCTACTTAAAGCATCTTCTACTTTGTTTTGCAATCCTTTCTTTTTCTTGATGTTGAAGGTGTAATCTTGCAAGTACTCCACCCATTTCATGTGCTTGTGACTAAGCTTACCTTTGGAATTTAGAAAACTAAGAGCTTGGTTGCTTGAATACACCACAAACTCCTTAGGAAGAAAGTAACACCTCCATTTCCTTAGTGCTTGGACTAGAGCATACATCTATAAGTCATTTGAAGAGTACTTATTCTTAGCATCAATAAGATTCTCACTGTGAAAAGCTACTGGTCTTCCCTCTTGGCTCAAAACAACTCCAATGGCCACATTACTAGCATCACACTCAACTATGAATAACCTCTCCAAAATTGGTAGTGTTAGGATTATTTGATTGGTAATCATCTTCTTCAATAATACAAATCCATGATTAGCTTTCTCATTACAAAAAAAATTGGTTTTCATCCCTCCTTTGATAGTATCTAACATAGGGGCACATATAGAACTGAATTGCTTAATAAAATTTCTATAGTATTGGGCCAAACCATGAAAAATTCTCACCTCTATTGTAGTCCTTGGAGTAAGCCATTTAAGAATGGATTCCACCTTTCTTGGATCCATTTTGAGGTTACCCTGAGACAATACAAACCCAAGATACACTAGCTCCTGCTTCATGAATTCACATTTTTTCAAATTTATCATCAACTCCTCTTCATGCAAATTCTTGAAAACAATATGCAGATGTCTGAGATGATCCTCTTTTGTCTTTCTATAGATTAGTATATCATCTATATATAATACAAAAAAATTTCCAATGTTGTCTTTTAGGACATCATTCATGAGCCTCATGAATGTAGATGGGGCATTAGATAGGCCAAATGGCATCACAAGCCATTCATATAAACCTTCTATAGTTTTTAAAATTGTTTTCCATTCATCCCCTTCATTGACCCTAATTTGATGATACCCACTCTTTAGGTCAATCTTGGTAAAATACTTTGCTTCTCCGAGATAATCCATTAGGTCTTCTTTGCTAGGGATAGGGAGCCTATATCTAATGGTAATTCGGTTTATTTCCCTTGAATTGGTATAGATCCTCCAAGTTCATCCCTTTTTGGGTGCTAAGATAGTGGAGACAACACAAGGACTAATACTTTTCCTAATGAGACCTTGGCTTAGGAGTTCTTAAATTTTCTTGGAAATTTCCTCATTTTGTTGAGGGGTCATCTTATAGGTAGCCTTATTTGGAAGGGTATCTCCTTGGATAAATTCAATTTGATGGCTAACAACTCTCTTATGGGGTAGGTTTGATTGTTTCCCATCACTTACTATGCTCTTGTACTCCTGCAACAATTCTTGTACTTCTTTTGGTATCTTTGTCTTCTTGTCTGTCTTGTCAGCATTTTCTTATTTAGGTTTCAATACCAGTGCAAATCCCATGCCTTCTCCTTTCTTTAAAGCTTCTATAAACTCCTTTTCACTGACCATAAGGACATTAGGTCCTTAGGCCTTATTCTCCTTCTTCTAATAGTGACTATATTTTGAAAGTCACATTGTCTTTCTTGAAAGAATATGCATTCTTTGCTCCATCATGCATTGCCTAGTCACATTTCCATGGTCTACAAAGTAGAAGGTGACATGCATCCATAGGTAGGATGGTGCACAACACCTTTTGTTTATACCTTCCAATGGAGAAGTTTGTTAGCACTTTTTCTTGTAGAATCAATATACAACAGTAACTGCTTGACCCTCAGATTCCCATTTGAGATTCGTACATGGAAAAGGATAATTAGCAAGGATATATTCTTTCTATACTTCGAGCTCCACAAACTTAGGTGGGTGCACCTATCTCTAGATTCACTGCTTCATAGGAAATCTTTCAGTGGATCAAGGATTTCTAATCCTTCTTCTTTTTAGGTCTTTTGACATAGGAAGGATAGCCTATGAATTCTCTCTTTAAGGAATCACCATGATGAGATGTATTTCTCAACACAATTATCTAGACATGTATACTTTAGATAATGGAAAGTAAAGATTGATTGAAATATTGATTGGTTTGATGATAATGACTACTTATAAGAACTTGACCAATGCCTAATCTTGGGCCATAGAGTCACAATGAAACATACATTCACCAGAGACAATTAATTAAAACACAAACACAATCTCAGATAGAATGCCTTAAAAACTACCCTTTCACTCTCATATATTTGTATCAAATTCTTGCATAAAACCCTAACCCTCTGGAACTATTTGCAATATTTAAACCCTTCTTGAAACAAACTCACAAATAACAACACAGTTACCTTACAGCTGGTACATTTAAAATGCTTTATAATTTAAACATACAAGACCTGAATGTAAATAAAAAAAGACATCAATGATACCAAACTAGAAATTCCTTTGTATTTCATTAATAATATCTTGATTTTAATACATTTCAAACTAACTAAAAACTTAAAACTCAAATGCAATTCAAAAGCATGCCTCGCAGTTTTGATTTTACCATCCTTTATAATATATTACAAATTGCTATTTATATCCAGCATTAGTCATCTTGGGATCCTTAAAGATCAAGGATGCAAAAAGATTCAGATGAATAAGCTAATCTGGAGGACATTAAAAGACAAAATATTCAGTTAATCCTTTTGATGGTGGAAAGAAAAAATATGTCAATAACCAAATTTGGTCTTCAATCTTTATCTAGTTGGCACCTTTGTCTTTTGATATTTAGAATAACTTCATGTAGTTGTAATGAGACTTAGTGACTGCCATTCTAGCCTAATCTACACTAGTCTTTGAGGTAGTTATTCTCCCTATGCTTAGAGATCAGGTCCTAGGTGTCTTCTTTACTCTTCATCCATAATGTTTAGGTCAACTATTACAGGATTTTTCTTCTTAGGCTTTTTCAAGATGTCCCATGCTATGACATCCTCTTCCTTTGGCCACTCAAAGCTCTATATATTCTCAAGTTGGGTCTTTTGTCTTTCCCACCTAGCATCTGTTATGCTCTTGACATCTGTGATGAATTTGTTATAATATGTCTCTTCTTTAACTACTTCATTTTGAATCTTGTTAAACCTTTCCATGTCCATATCACCATTGTCAGAGATATATACATCTTTGTTAGGCAACACATAGTCAAATTCTGCACCCAATATCCATAATGGATTGATTTGATTGTCCTCGTCTCTAATGAGAGGTACAAATATGTTATAACCTACCCCAAACATATTCAGCCTGCCTTCAATTTTATTTTCTTTTGCTTTAAAGAAGGATAATGTGGCTCCAATTTGCTCTATTTATGTGGCAACAAGAGTTACTATCTCTGGAAAATATAACCTTAGTGGTTGCACAGATGCCAACCTCTGAAAAAGTGTTGTCCTTCTAGACCAAGTAGCATAATATGGATTTAAAACTGATATAAAATTATTGACCTCTATTTGCAAGCCTGGCAACTTTCCATAAGCTCCATACACCACATCAATCTTGTCCTTGATGGTGTTTATTATGTGTTGTAAAATTGAAGTCAAGGTTCCCAAGATAACACTATTATTCTCTATTATTCCTTGCTTTGTTTCAACAACAGCTACCTCCCATGTTTCCTCTGTGTGGATTTCTGAATCCTATACCTCTTTAGGCTCAGCAGGGGCCAACTTTGGCATATCCAATAGCTATTGAGTAAGCTTAGCTATGAGCTTCTCTTTTCACTTACTCTTTATCAACCCTAACTCTCTGTCCTTAAAAATATCACTAGTATAACTAGTGATTTTCTTTAGCTTCTCTAACATTTGGACTGCTTTTGCCTCATTAAGTTGGGCAAAGTGAGTTAGCACTTGGGAGATTTCTAAGTCCCCTATATTTTGGACTGACCAGATTATCTTGTTACCTTCCATCTTCTCCTAGATATTCAACAGGGATGGCTTTTGATATTTGGGAGCCAAGCTCCACATTGCAAGTGCTTGAGACTTAGGGTTATATCCAAACCCTTGTGTCATGTCCTCAACTGATGTCTCTGATGATAATTTAACATCAGGTTGTTTCCTAATTTGATCAATTATAAAGGTTGAGGACTGATCCCAACCTTCCACTAATAGCACCCCACTGGCCTTAACCAATTTCGTTGCTTGTTCTGGAGTAATTTTCTCAAATTTAGGATCATAGTCCTGAACTGTTTATAGCCCCTCTTGGAAGACTGGATCACTACCTGCCAACTGCAATTGTTTTCCCACCTCTTGTTGCTTGTTCCAAATGACAAAATCCTTGAATTCCTTTTTTTTTATGAAGTTGTTATCCTTTATTAATTCATCTTGGTGTAATAACTATCATCTATACAAGTCCTAAGAGGTAGCTCTTCCTCTTCTTCTACATACTTTTGCAATTTATTGCCTACCTTGATCTTTTTTCTCAGTAAGTGATCATAGGGCCTGTTCTGAGTTATTAAGGTAGCAACTCTGTCTATCATTTTCTCCTTCTTCTGAGAAGGTTCCCCTATTTCTATTTTTGTCTCTTGGGTGGGCGTTCATTTGTTACTTCCTTCTCAGGGACCTTTGTTAGGTCAATGATATTCTCTCCCTCAGCTACTTTCTCTTGAGAAATTGCTTGATTGAATAGAGGGGGGCCAGTTTAATAGTATTCCTCATCACTATCACATTCTAACTTAGACTGCTCTGCTTGATCCTTCTTAGGAACCACTAGTGCATCTTCCAACTGATTGCAAAGGAGGGTGTGAGAGTTGATCATGGCTTCTAGCCTCTTCAAATAAGGCATAACAAGGAAGAATCCCCCAAATCTTAGGCCTTTTCTCTTGACCTACCTTTCTAGGTCCATAAGATCATTAAACTTTATAGATCTCCTATCCATCTCCTCATCCTCCAACATATTTCTTATCAAGTCTTCTTCCATGCACTCTTCATGTTCTTTGGTGTAGGGGATGGTTGGTGTCAGCAACTTTCTGGTACTAAGGATGAAGCCTTCTGTGTCAAGATGTCTATACAATCCCACATTCATCCTATAGTGATTCATCCAATTATTCACAAGGTCTAATTCCCCTTTTCCAATAGTAAAATTATAGATCCTAAATTGCCTAGGGGTAAAAGCACCATTTCTGTGTGGTGCAAGATGCTCCTTATCTATCAAAATGAGCTTCCTTATGAATTCCATTGCAACTATTCTTGGTGGCACATGAAATGGAAATATGTGTGGAGGGTGGGTACAACCATACACCCTCATTAGTGTGAATTTATTCTCATAGTATAAGTCTCCCCAATTGTGGTCTCCTGGCCATTTGTCAAGATAATGGGAGGGTCTAAGTAGTTGAACTATCTTGATTGGCAGCCTGGTCTTCTTTACACCTAGACACTGAAGGATTGGATAAACTATCCAATTCTCAAAGGCACAAAACTCCTGCTCTCTGGAGGTGTAGTTCCACACTCTTAGCCAGAATTGAATAGGGTTAGGCTAGTTGTGACGAAACATTTATGGTTGCAGATATTGAAAGTTCATGAGTGGTAAATTGTAGTATAGGATCAAGTTCATTAGAGTTGAATAATTCATGAATTGGAGATGATCTCCTTTTTCTATATGTCTATGAATCCCTGGTGCATTTTATCTATGATATATTGAATGTAATCATAGTTTGAGGTGGTATGGAGGCTCTTCATGTCCAACACCATCATTAGAATGTCTAAGGTAATTATATCTGCTCCTACATCCTTTCCCAACACTCTGCATAGTGCATATGATATATATTTTATGTAGAAATTTAGGTCCTTATAGAAATATGGGGCATCTCCTGGCATGGCTTCTATGTAGGTTTTCATCTTCTTAGGAACATGATGTTCCTTGATCAATTTGACAACAAGGCCAGACTCTCTAGTATACCTATGCTCTAGGCTCTTCAATTTTATCTCAGTAGTCATAGGGTAGTGCATATTAAAGGCCTTCAAGAAATAATTTTTGTCCAAGGTAAGTAGGGTTTTTCCATCATCCCTCTTAATCATTTTGGTCAGGGTATCATACCTACTGGCCAATTCTAGAATCAAATAAAAATCAACATCATACCTACTAGATGCTCAGTTAGATGCATTATTGTCTCATCATGGAATTCAATCTTCAAAGGTTCATTATCTTAAAGCGGCGAATCAACTAGCTAGTCAGTGAGGAATTGTCGTTTAATAGCTCTCCTATCCACATACTCAATGTCAAATTCACTTAGAATGAGGACCCATTTTTCTAATCATCCTATAAATGTTGTTTTGCTTAAAAGATACTTTAGAGGATCGATCTTAGCAAGAATTTTTACTATATGTGACAACATGTAGTGTCTCAATTTTTGTGATGCAAGGATGACTGCTAAGCATGCTATTTCAATAATGTTGTAATTGAGCTCATAGGAGACTAGTGTTCTACTGATGTAGTAGATAGCTAGTTCTTTCTTTGTTTCATCCTCTTGGGTGAGAAACACTCCTACTGATGTAGTTGTAGCTAGAATATAGAGGAGTAATGGATTTCCATGAATGGGTGCCATAAGAATAGGAGGAGTAGCTAGGTACTCTTTTAGTTCTTTAATGTTGGCTTCATAATGTTCATCCTATTTGAAGGTTACCCCTTTTTGTGGTAATTTTGTAAAGGGTTGTGCTTTGTCTGCTAGTTGTGACATGAATCTCTTAATAGATTTAATTCTCCCTTGTAATGTCCTCATTTGATTGATGTTACGAGGAGGAGTCATTTATAGAATAGCTTTGACTTTTGCAGGATCTACTTCAATTCCCTTTGATGAATAATAAATCCTAGGAGCTTCCTTGATTGGACTCCAAAGGCACATTTCTTTGGATTGAGCCTTAGTTGAAATTTCTCCATTCAATCCAATATCTTTCTTAAATCATCAATATGAGTGCTCCTTTCTCTGTATTTAGCTAATGTGTCATCCACATAATCCTCCATGTTCTTATGCATCATATCATGGAATATAGTGGTCATTGCTCTTTGATATGTGGCGCTGGCATTCTTTAACCCAAATGGCATGATGTTCCAGCAAAAGGTGCCCAATACACATGTAAATTTAGTTTTCTCTTGATCCTCAGGGGAAATTTTCATTTGATTATAGCTCGAGAATCCATCCATTAATGAATACATCTGGTAGCCTACGGTGAGGTCTATGATCATGTCAATGTTAGGTAGCAGGAAGTCATCGTTAGGACATGCTTTTTTTAAGTCTCTGAAGTCAGTACAAATCCTTATAGATTTATTAGATTTAGATACTGGGACCACATTAGAGATCCACCCTACATAGGCAATGACTCTGATAAACCTTGCTTTTAGAAACTTCTCTAGCTCCACCTTCACTAGTAATGAAACATGAGGATGCATTTTTATAAGTTTTTTGTTTCACGGGTTTGATCCCAAGAGATATAGACAAATGATGCATGATTAAGTTAGGATCAAGTCAAGGCATATCAGTATAGGACCATGCAAAGTTGATTTTCTTTTCCTTCAGAAATTTAGTGAACTGTGTCTTCTCTTTTTCTGACAAAGATTGTGCAAGGTGTACTATTTGAGGATCTTCAATTGTGCCCAAACTAACTGGTTCCCTTGGTTCGATCAGTATTGAAGATCTCTCTTGAAAGTGTGTGGGGAGGATATCAAGAATCTCATCTTTTGGCACCTCGGAGAGGTTTTCACCATTAGATATGTCTTTTATTTTTACCTTTTTAGAATCTGATATTGCCACAAGGTGGTTTTCACTGTCAGCTCTATTCTTATTCTTATTTTTCAATTGTTGACTAAGAAACTTGATATCCTCCTTTGACATGTTGTTTCTCCTTGCACTGGTGGAAGAAGGATAAGGTTCACAAGCATTTAGATAGCAAGTCAAAGCATATTCATTGGGAAAGTCAAGGATAGAAGTAGGATATGTATTAGTCCAATCAATAAGGTTTGGGTTTATTAAGGATAAGGAATTAGGCTCAGGAAAGGACAACACTGCATTAGCATCATGACTATTAACTGATAAGACATGTTCTGTTAAGTTAATTTATTTGAAATTTAGATCAATAAGAGTTATATCATCATAAAATGGGTCATTATTTGTTATATGTAGACCAAACTCTAGTGACTCGTTAGTGGAGCTCTCATCATCATCTCTCCATAAAAGAATGCTTCTTGTCTATCACCTTAGAACTTCCTCTAGACTTAGGAAAGCACTAGTCTCTCCATCCCTGATAGGGAGAAGAAACTCTTCCTTTTCCTTAGGATTATCAGTGTCATTGGGAGTATTGTTAGACTATTCACGAGGAGCTAAGGGAGCTGAAAACATGTGAATTGTTTCTATTTCAATATCTTCTGTGGTGACATATAGCTCATCCTATTCATAATCATGAGAATTAGTGACCTCATCATTAGATCTATTTAAGTATTCAGCAATGGTTATTTGATGTACTCGGTTAGCTACCTATGGATCAAAGTGTGGTAGATCAAGAATATGCAAAACCGTGACCAATTTCCTCCACTTAGGATGTAAATCCTATCATCGGGGTGTGCTTTTTATAGCTCTTTCTATCAAAGGTATCTCTGAATCATCTATTGTTGAGTCTCCTACCTCTTGAATGGGAGGTTGTACTAAAAAAGGGGTGTGAAGATCTTGTGGTACCTCAAAGCTAGGTACATAGCGCTCTCCTTGATAGTTGGGATTATTTGTGCCAATGTGTAATAACCTTTCATAGGACCATT
The DNA here is from genome assembly GCA_018584345.1 of Thuja plicata. Lineage (NCBI taxonomy): Eukaryota > Viridiplantae > Streptophyta > Pinopsida > Cupressales > Cupressaceae > Thuja > Thuja plicata. The sequence continues at coordinate 1,572,688 of MU227088.1, read as the reverse complement.
TCTCTAGTTCATCCATTTTATCACTCCCTTTGTCTAAGGCTGGGCTATCTTTTGAAGCAGGTTTGCCAATTTTAGTATTAAAATCCAATCATGTTTTGTCTCTGGTATTTCAGAACTCCATGGGTATAGGATCAATAAGTCCTCTTCTTGTGTCATTTAGAGGTCACTTTCCTTTGTATCCCATCTATTTGAAGAAATCATATCCTTTACCATACTGTTCTGGGGATATATCTACATTTATTACCTCAGCTTCCATTGGTTCTCATTTCTAAAGCCAGTCCAAGATTGCATGTTCTTCTATATTATCTAAAGAAGATGTGGATGCCTTAACCATGCCCATGGCATTGTACATTTCTATTTCCTTTAATGCAGTAGGTGTGAAAGATGAGGAGGGTCTTCCGTAGGATCATGGTGATATTGGTAACTCTTTTAATGAGGGAGTCAGGTCTAGTTTGTACTCTCCCATACCTATTTCTTCAAGTTTTAAGGTTTTCCCAAGGCTTTTCATAACCATGTCCTTGGTAGTCTTGGGAGAAATCTCATCCATGGCCTCCTTTTTGTGGGGAATCATACTACCTCCCTTGATATTGTTGCAAGTATAGTTAGCATTGGCTAGAATTTTTACCTCCACCCCGTTATGTGGGAACTTGATGCATTGGTGGTAAGTAGACGCCACCGCTTGCATTTCATGAATACACAGCCTCCCTAATAGGATGTTGTAGGCTAAGGGCAGATCCAAAACTTGACATGTGAAATTTATTTCAATTGGTCCAACTATGATGGGCAGAATGATAAGACCCCTAGAGGATCTTTCTTCCTCATCATAAGCTTTGATGGTTATCTTGCTTCTGGAATCAATTTTTTGTTCTAAAAGACCCAACTTTCTAATCAGATTAAGAGTACAAAGATTTAATCCTATGCCTCCATCTATCAAGACATGTCTAACATGGGATTCATGAATGATAACTTTGATATGGAGGGGTTGATTGTGTGGATGCGTCAAAGATTTATCATCCTCTTCAGAAATGGAGAGGTAATGTGGCACTGAGATGTGATTGACCATTGCTTGGAATTTGTCTATATCAATATCCTTTGGGACGTTTGCAACATGTAGGGTTTGTTCTAGGATTTCCCTATGTACTGTGGATATCTTGAGTAACTTGAAGATGGAAATTTTGGCAGAGAATCTGTAGACACCTAAATTTGACCAGGTGTATCTTAAGCATTCAAAATGTAAATCTCAGCCAATTGCCTCAAATCTCATCTCAATGCATTAAAATGGATCAAATCAAATAGACATTTATCAAGAAAAGTGGACAACAATCAAATTAAATCAAAGGATTAAATAATCATGAAATCAAATATTTAAATTCAAGCCTAAACAAGATTAATAAAAATTATGCAATTGATTCAAATCAATTAATTGTATAGTTTAAATCAAAAGAATCAAATCCAACCCATTCACCCTTACATGGCTAAATTAATTAAATGATTGAATTATATATTTCCTAATTTCTTTGAGGACAACCAAACAATTTTCCCTCTATTTGAAAGCACCTCAAAACATTTTACTCAACCAAAGCTTGATCATGATCAACTCACTCTACCCCCTACCCTTGGGAAATTGCTATAAATACAAGCCATTTTCTTTGTGTTTGGAATCCAAGAAATTCAAGAACAAAGCATCCTTAGTATAGGCATTTGGAGAGCATTTGAGAGCTTTTGATAGCATTTCAGCATTTGTATAGCATTTAGAGTATCATTTTAGAAGCATTGTTGATTTCATAGCATGAATCATGAGCATTTGAATAGAAAGCACACATATCTTGGAGCATTTGAGCTAGATTAGAGCATGTTTTTCATTTTCTTCTCATTCTAGGATTGTCCTTGAGAGAGATTAAAGCTGAGAGCTCTCTTAACAAAGCTTAGATAGAGAACCATGAGATGTCATGGGTTTAACTTCAATTCTTAGATTAAAATAACATTTTCTTTCCATAGAGTTGTTGTTACTAATCCTAATTTCATGAAGGCGTAATCTCACACACATAAAAAATTGAAAATTTCAACTTTGATAAGCAAAGAGCCACCTACAAACAATTCTGTGGCACCTAGAAATAGTTCTAGGCCGCCTACAAAAAATTTTGGGCCGCTTACAAACAATTCTAGGCTACCTAAAAACAATTCTAGGCCGCCTACAAACAATCCTGGGCCGCCTACAAACAATTCTGAGCCACCTACAAACAATTTTGACCCACCTATCAACAGGCCAATGTCACCTGCGAACTGCAGAGTGCCACATAGAGGAATTCCAGTAGTCACGTACCAACATTTAAAGGCCTCCTACACATAGGCAAGTGTCACCGAGAAACAAAGAAGGGTAAACATAGGGCATTTCCCAAGGGTTTGGAAATATTTTGAAATCATATTTGGATACCCTTTTCAGAGTTATTTCTATATAGTGCAACAAATAGATCATATTCCTTCAACCATTCATAATGATGAATCTATTTGAGAAACAAATCAACCCTATGGTGGAGAAAAAATATCAAAATCAAGATCAAAATCTCCATAGGACTCAATACAATGAAGTAACTGACGATGCAATATTGGAGGCATCACAAGATCCCATATTCCTTGAAATCATGGAACAAATTTTGAAGAAGGATAAATAAGCATATTTTTCTCAATCAGGAGCTAAGCTTCCTCATAACTATGACACATCAACCTTGGGGAAGAATGAGGAAAAAAAAAAGACACGTCATCTAACACACCATCGTTAAGATCAATTTTTCCTTTTCTTTATGATGATGGGCCATCCATATCATCATCTTCTTCACAAAATGAAGCATTTGAGAGCAACAAACCTATCTTGGATCAAGGGAAATTTCATGACCACCCTATTTGTGATAAAGAGAATGGAGATAAAGATATCACTCTCAAGAAAGATTTAAGCCAAAAACCCCTATCTAGCAAGGTTTCTCCCATAGCCTTTACACCTATCATCCTTCGTCCATCTCAAAAAGCTTCACAACTATCCAAAATTCCTCCACCAAAGAGAAATCCTAATGATGATACTTTTCACATTGACTATTTCTACCCTCAAGGGCTACCTCTAAAAGAAACCCAAGCTAATTTACTTCTTTTTGCAAATCGTTTCCATAATTCAAAGATCATAGACCCTAAGCTTCCATGTGCTTCAAATCCTATTCAAAAGGATTATCCATCATTCTTCAAAACATTTCCCATGCATATCCAAGCATCCACCTTGTCCTTAGAAGTGGCTCCATGTCAAGAGGATAATCCAAAGAGAAAAGAAACAAGTATCAATAAAGATCAAGATCAATATGTTATCCAATCTCCTCCCATATTTGATGAAGGTGACATATCCATAGAAGCTTGTGATGATCCCCTTGCACCCTTTCATGTCTTCCAAGCTAATATCCTTCCATTTCATGAACAAAGTGTCCTCCCAAGCTCTATACCTAGTCCAATTCCCAAGCAAGATCAAGATATCCCTTCTACCATTTCCAATGAACATATTGAAAATCAAGAGCAAAGAACCCTCACTACACCATCTGAAGATCCTTGTCAAGATCAAAATACCCTGTCAAGTCCTTTTCATATTCTTCCATATTCACCTCAAGAAACCATCATTCCTCCAAATCCCTTGCATGATGATAAATCCCTTCAAGATTTATTTTATCCTATCAAAGTTTCTCCTATGAAAGCTACTCATGAGCCTATTGGTAAAAAGATAAATCTTAAAGATGAGATTCTTGGCAATATAACTCATTCCAAATATATTGATATCCCTTTCACACCTTATCTTCCACCATTCAAATGAAACCATATGCCTTCACCATCCTCCAAATCCATTTTGGGTTCCTATGTCCCAAAGCTGAAGTCTTCATCCCTTCCATCCATATTGGGTCCATATATTCCTCCATCAACCATTCCTACCATTGCTAGTTCTCCATTCACTTACTCTACCATGTATCAAGATCAACAAAGGCACACATACTTGAAGAATGTTCAAGCACCCATCCATATGAACCCTCCATATTATTCCTATTCACCCAAAATTCCTATGTGTTTTGGAAGCAATTTGGATGTGCAACATAAAAATAAAAAATCCAAGAATCCACATGTGTATAAAAATCACCATGTCCCATCTAATCGACATGTGAATGAAAAGAAAAAAGAATTATCCAAAAGGCCACAAAGGTCCACCAAGCAAAAATAAAAATCAAATAAATTATGGGTTCCAAAATCCCTCATTGAAGAAATGCATTCTAAAGCATCACAAAAGAAATAAAAATCAAAGACTATGTGGATTCCCAAGTCACTTTTGAAAGACTTGCACACAAACGGAAAATCAAAGTTGACATTCAAGCCTCCAAAGGCATCCATTCCATCTCCTTCCAAACATTTTCCACTTTCCAAGTCTACTTTGGGTTCCTATATCCCAACATCCACTATCTTAGCTACATCCTCACCTCCTTCATCCTTTTTCCCTCCATCATTCCACCACCCTTCAAAGTGTGTGTCAAATTTGATCTTGTCAACATTTCCATTCAAAACATACCTTCTTCTTATTCTCACATTCATTATCCAACACATAATTTCCATCTTTCCATCCCTCTTATCCAATCTATGGCATAAAACGTTCACCACCATCTACCCTTATCTTCCATATGCATCCTTTATCATCACCTTATCAATATCTTTGAGTATCCTTTCCATCGCCATGGTTTATTATAGTATATCTTTCAGAGGAGCATTATCCAATGAGTCAAATGTTGGGGAAATATTGAAAAATACAAAAGAAAAAAAAAATGAAAAAAAAGAGAAAAAGTGCCTTGGTGAAAACCTAGCAATAGGCGCCTTGTTAGAAAAAGTAAAGACAAATCAATCCATCCTATGGTGAAAACCACTTCTTGTGGCACCTTGGATAAGTACCATGATGAAAACCTAGAAAACAGGCGTCATGCATAATTCCTTCCTCTTGCACTCTACTCTTGTGGGCACATTTCATCCACGGTATCCTCTATCTTCCATTTTCTACCATTCATCTCACTTCCATTCATATTCCCTCTTTTACCTTTGGTCTTGACAAGGTTGAACATATCCATGAGGGTCAAGTATCTTGACACCGTTATCCTTTTCCATCAGCTTATTTACTTGTTGCATCCATGCTACCCTATCATGATCTTGCTTCTCCCCAATTCACCTTCATTATTCCTAAGCAGTCTTTCCATAATCCCAAATCATCCCCTCATAGCCTCCTTCACCCCTTTATCTTGATTGTGCTATCTTATCCACATCTTACCCAAATTGATCAATTGGTCTTGATCAAAAAAAAAAAAATGAAGAACATAAAGTGCAACATTTGTTATCAAAATCTTCTTGACATGTTCACTCTTTTGGACCACTCACTTTCATGACATTGGGTCATTATCCTACATGCTATCTAGAACTACATCATTGGTTTCTATTGCTTATCCAAAAACATGTTTTGCATTGCTATATCCTTTTTCCTTAGCTTGGGGAATCTTGAGGAGATGGTCCTATGGGTCACATTCACATTCTTCATCCATCATGGCCTTTCCATCTCTAATCCATCAGCTTCCAAATCCATCTTTCATGTCCTATACCTTGTTAGACATTGGGGGAAAACCAATGTGATCTTGATTGAGAGATGGTAAAAACTCAAAAATCTCTAAAAATTCAAAACAAAAAAAAAATCTAAAAAATAAAAATCAAAAATCAAAAAATCTTTAAAATCCAAAAACATTAAAAAAAATGTAAAAATCAAAAAATCTTGCATAAAGTCTCTTTGAGCTGCATTGCCAAATCATTGTCACATACTTGGTTGCATTTGCCCAAGATTTACACATTTATCACTTGGGGGCAATCATCATGAATTTGGGTACTAAATAGATTCAATAGTGCACAATTTTGGTCACACATCAGAAGAAGATTTTCAGATTCAAAGAAGAGATATTTTGGAACCTTTGATGGATATCATTATTCAACCCTAAACAGTTTGATCTGATAACATGATCCTTGACTTTCATTGACTTATTTTATCAGTATTAAAAATTTACAACACCCTAAATGATCAGAATGTTTGGAATTCTTTTTGAAAATCTTGATACATTTCAAAACACTTGAAATTTTTGATGAGTTTTTCATTGAATTTTTTGAGTCATGTCTTTTTAGCTAATCGATGATGTTTAAATTAGATTGGCGATGATGAAGACATGATGTTTTCTTAACTTCTATGTGACCATTTTGAGGGAGATCCTTTAACTTGTGTGAACTCGTCTAAGGAAATGGTCATCAAAGAACCATCGAGGAAATTCATATAAGAAGGAGGGTTAACCTTTGTTTGTTTACGCAAAAGGATATCTTGGCTGTTTAGATCTTGAATATCTTAATACCAACATCCACTTGCAACATTGAATCTGATTAAACCGGTATTGATACTCCCATAGTCGGTCATTTAACTAGTGAGGGTTGTACTTTTTTTTGCAGAAGGTTACCAACTGAGATCAAAGTCATATTCATATTTTTATGGTCACAGTGGCACCAGTAAGATTTGTATTGACTCCTAGTTCCACAATGCTCAATGATGAAAATATATCTCTATTTACATTTCTTTCACAAACCTCAAGGAAAATTAGTTGCATTTCATTGCATTCATGTTAGATTAATTGCATTTATTTAGAGGATTTTTCCAAGTTCAAGGGGGTGGAAGTTAATCATGGTTACATCATCAAAGTCCTAATCAATGTCCTCAAATATCTAATCCATCAAATTTATCACATGCTACATCAAGGATATCATCACTATGCATCTGCTCACCTAGGGGCAACCTAACTCTGTTTATCCCCTGTACCTACATCTACACCAAAATCATATCACATGCCCCTATCTATCTGCTTCCCCCCTTTAATCTTCCCATCAAGTCCAATCCAATCCAATTGAATATTAATTAGTCGAATCATCCAATTGATCATTTTAAGTCAATCATTTATCCTATCACCCATTTATTCATTTTGAGTGCATAAAATTTCCTAACTCAAGATATTGAGTAAGGAAAATCAATCCATTTGTTTTTCTCTCTAGATCTTGAGAGAAAATTATCAGTTTATCCAATCAATCCATCAACCTACCTATCCGATTACCATCAATACAACATCAACCAAGTGATTCTGACCGACATCAAGTGATATCCAAACATCATCAAATTATCTCAAACATCAACAACATTTTCTTAATCATAGATATTATCATCACATTCTCTTCACACTGGGGCATGTTTTGTTGTCGGGATCATCATCAATGTTTTTCAGAAATGAAATCATCTTGGATCTATTCTATCAATAGTGTTCACCACATCTTTCACATCTAAGATCAATATGCTTATATTTCTGATGGGGCATCATCATAACATCAAACTATGATTCACCAGCATATCTTATATCAAAATATGGGGCATTAAAAATTCAAACTTCATTAGTGGGGCATCAAATCAAGTTTCAAATCAGAGTTTCAAATCAGGGTTTCAAATCAGGGTTTCAAATCAGAGTTTCATATCAGGGTTTCATATAAGGGTTTCATATCAGGTTTTCATATCAGTCAATCAGCTCATCAGTATCAAATCAATAATCAGGACATCAAGTTTTCTTTGAATCAATGCACTTCACACATCAATTCAAAGAGGGGCATTTTTAGACACCTAAATTTGACCAGGTGTATCTTAAGCATTCAAAATTTTAAATCTTAGCCAATTGCCTCAAATCTCATCTCAATGCATTAAAATAGATCAAATCAAATGGAAATTTATCAAGCAAAGTGGACAACAATCAAATTAAATCAAAGGATTAAATAATCATGAAATCAAATAATTAAATTCAAGCCTAAAAGGGATTAATCAAAATTATGCAATTAATTTTAATCAATTAATTATATAGTTTAAATCAAAAGAATCAAATCCAACCCATTCACCCTTACATGGCTAAATTAATTAAATGATTGAATTATATAATTCCTAATTTCTTTGAGGACAACCAACCAATTTTCCCTCCATTTGAAAGCACCCCAAAGCTTTTTACTCAACCAAAGCTTGATCATGATCAACTCACTCTACCCCCTACCCTTGGGAAATTGCTATAAATACAAGCCATTTTCTTTGTGTTTGGAATCCAAGAAATTCAAGAGAAAAGCATCCTTATTATAGGCATTTGGAGAGCATTTGAGAGCTTTTGATAGCATTTCAACATTTTCATAGCATTTAGAGTATCATTTTAGAAGCATTTGTTGATTTCATAGCATGAATCATGAGCATTTGAATAGCAAGCACACATATCTTAGAGCATTTGAGCTAGATTAGAGCATGTTTATCATTTTATTCTCATTCTAGGATTGTCCTTGAGAGAGATTAAGGTTGAGAGCTCTCTTGACAAAGCTTAGATAGAGAACCATGAGATGTCATGGGTTTAACTTCAATTCTTAGATTAAAATATCATTTTCTTTCCATAGAGTTGTTGTTACTAATCCTAATTTCATGAAGGTATAATCTCACACACATAGGTTCGTTGCAATTGGTCTACAAAGTCATACTTTGCTCTAGGAATAGTAACCATGTGTTTTTCTACCGATTTAGGAATAGTAATAATAGGAACTTTGGATGTTGATGCTGGTGTCCATTCCAAAAAGTGCCCAATGATGATAAAAATGTCCAATATTTGCCAAATCAGCGACAAGTATTAAGAGTCTGCATATAGCTGAATTTAGAGATTGCATGGTGAATTTTTGAAAGAAGTAAAATCATAAGGAATTTGTGCTCAAAAACAATTTCTATCTTCTTCTAAATACCAAGTTAAAAACATTCATTTACTATTACTGATATAAATATCGTTGCACATCCATAGCATACATTTTACATTCATAAAATGAAACAAAAAGGAATACAAAAAAAAAAGCATAGCATTTAATTTTTACATCCTAAGTGCATCCATACATTTTACTTGCATAAGAAAAACTAAAAAATATACATTTGCATATTCACATAGTATCATTTAAAACATATTTGTATCAATGATAAATCAAAACATGCATAAAATGATGTCATCATCTAAAAACTAACTCATCATATGACCAAGATCTAATCACATGTGCAAATGCAAAAGTAAAAAAAAAGAGACATCATGAAACATATCAGAATTAGAGAACAAATACATCATATATATATA